>JAQFXN010002122.1:0-13393 GCA_034693365.1 Liacarus xylariae
AATCTCTCTCTCTCTCTCTCTCTCTCTCTCTCTCTCTCTCTCTCTCTCTCTCTCTCCTCTTTTCCTCTTTTCTAAACCTGATCTTTCATCACAAATCAAATTTTCATTATTTTTTCAAAACTAGAAAAAACGGAAGAAAAAACAAATTAATTTGAAATATAATTTTTTTAGTTTTATTGCCATATAATAAATGAGTTTTTTGATTGTGGTTTTTGAACTTTTCAAATATCATTTATATATTTTATAGAGAAAAAAAGAAGTTTAAACTCGTTTAGAAAATATAATATACAGCGCAGGCAGAAAATATTCTGTGCTTTTATTTTAGTTATTCAAACATAGGTTACATAACTAAATATAATTTACTATAAGAAATGAACTTAGCTATCAATCCTTTAACGAAAACTATTTAATTGTAGAAAATTTTAATTAAACAATAATTTATTATATCCTTAAATACAAGTTATTTTACAGTTAATGGGAATTGAAAATTATTCCTGATTATTATTGAATGAATAATAACTAAAATTAATATAATGCATGTTAATTCTTATTCATATAATTATTTATCATTTATGTAAAGGTACAAGTATTAGATATGACCAAGGTGTTATACAGTCAAAATTGTCAACTACTTCCTTCATCTAAGATTAGCATACAAGTTATAAAATATTAGAGATTAATTTTACATTTAATATTAGAGAATTTTGGCTTCTTTTCAGCAAAATTTAGAACAAATTTCTTTTAAATAGTTTTTAAAAAATACTAATTTATGGAAATTTTAAACTATTTTAATCATCATGAAAATGAGGCTACATCTAACAGAATTAGCCCTGCACTAAACAAAAATATTTAATTCAATCTTAGCAACAAAAATAAAACACGAAAAGTAAATTTAAATATAGTTGAATAATTTTGATAAAATATTTGTTGAACATTCGCAATAGTTGAAATATATTCTTGTTACATTTGCCAGAAGTTAGCATATTTTTTATATAATTGAGCCGAATTAACATGGTTAGGGTTCAGGGTTAATCATGTCCGGATAATGTGGTAGTTATGCCAAAAGTCACAGTAAATATTAAGCAACTATAAACCCGCCCTTAGCCTCTTTACTTAATACAAAGTTATCATCAGATAATTAGAAATTTATAATTTTAAAACATATATTTTTATTACTTTAGAAGAAGTTATTGCCGTAAATACGAATAAATCTTTCAAATAAATGTATAATTACTTTCGAGAGGAGAAGAAGAAGCAGAAATTAGAGTTCAATTTATGGTTTGATAGAAATTTATTGGAAATACTTGTTTCTTATAAGTGTTGTTCAAACTAAGCACTAAAAAACTAGTAATTTAGAAAGCTTAAAAATATTAGTATTTGCACAGATTTGATAAGACATTGGCGGCAAAGAAAAAAAAAGTCATCAGGAGTTCAGTTCAGACCAGAATATTTGATATGTAAATCAAATATAATTCAGAAAAAATGAAGCTTTTTAAATTAGCTCTAAAATAAATTTCCTAAAATTACTATTTCTTTTTCATCTTCTTCTTCTTTATTTCTCCTGCACTTCAACTCTACACTAATAATAATTATTATGTATTTAAAGCTATTTATTTAGAGTAAAATAAATATTCAGATTAAGTGGTAATTTGTGTTTTTTCTCTTCTCTATAGCTCCTCTTTTTTATATATACTTTAACTACTGTTTTATCTATAAAAATAAATATATAATAAAATAAAGAGAAATGAGATTAAAAATTTTGCGTATAATTGAGTTCATAAAATGTTTCGTCGCATACATTAACAGTTAAAATAAGTGGATATTCCTATATATCATACATAGCGAGGAAGAAAGAGATGTTCTCTGTTTGAATAATCCTGTCTTTAATTTGATTTTTATTTTTTTCGCTAAATTTTTTTATTCTTATTTTAATTTTATGTTTTGGAATAAAACAGTTATAAAACATATTTATTATATAAAAGTTATACAAGATTTGGCTCAAGTCTTGTGTTGTGTGTGTTTTGAAATGATTAGGATATTATACATAACAAGTAGTGTAATAGTAATTATTAGGTCTGTTGTGTGTGTTTGCAGTTGTTTTATTGGATGTCATAAAGACATTAAATACTATTTATTGCCTAAATATAGTTAATGTCTAGAATAGAGTATAGAGTGCTCTTAGGAATAGTATAACAGTTCACTCATAAGTAAGTTATAAAAACTTCTTATTAAAACTTTTCGATAGAATAAGAGAGAGAGAGAGAGTGAAGTGACAGGAGATGTATAGAAGAAAATACTTTGGCCAACAATTAAGTACCCAATATGTCATGAATGTCCATCACTATTGACACCATAAACAGAGAGCTCTTTGTATTTTATTTGCACATATTTTTAGCCCTTTTGTTAATTTAGTCAGAAATGGGTGCAAAAAAGGAGTAACAATTATACACTCGCTATCTCATCCTTGGCATCAGTATATGGGCTAAGAAAGGTCAGGCACAGGCACTAACACAATAATCACTTAACAAGAATTTTAGATCCGAACCCATAACTAAAGCCATTTTCAATAAAGCCCTTCTTATAAGGAAAAGAAAAGACATTTGTGTTTCACGAAAAATAGCAGTTAATTCAGTGAAATGTGTGGTGTATTGTCTGCCAATTGGTTTGGTCAGAGCACAGGCATAGTTAGTCAGTGCACACCTGAGACGAAAAAAGGGAATGAGAGAAAAGAACTTTTTTCAAAACTCATAACTGTCCAGCACTAGTAGACAATGTAGACAATGCTCAGCAGGATATTAGGCACAAACTCTTTTTGGTCACATAGTGTGGCTAAGGCTTGGGTTTGGGGCCATTTGTGGGGACAGTATGTGTGCGAATTGTCATGAATTAGTAGAATCAGAGGACAGGAGTCTATCTGTAGGAAACTGTATGACTGATTCAATGGTCTCTTCACTGACCTTCACTGTGACAAACCTGTGTGTGTTTGCCCTGAAGACCAGTGCCGATGCCATTGCCATCAACTTCTATAACTGGCCCATACATACTGTAACAGCACATACATAGGCAGACCTCTGTGTCGTCTAAATAGGAGCCAAATTATCTATCGATCACTTAGTTAAGTGACATTTTTTTTCTTCTTCTCTAAAACCAATTGTGCGTCACATTGAATGAACATTTCTTTTCTCTACACTCAGTCTCTACTCCCTTCCCATTCCTATTACTGCAAACACTTTTGTTCCCACAAAAAGAGTTTCTGAAACTATTTCTTAAAAACACTTCAAATCTCAAACTAATTTAATCAGTCATTCAATTCAGTAATTTTAAGTAAAATAACTTTTCCACTCCAGAAAGCCCAGACCTCAATAGGAAAGGGGCATAAATGACAAGAAAATTATTTTTCTAAAAGAATATTTTTGGCACAAATAATATCTTTAAAGTAAACACACATTTAATTTCAAGTTAATATTTATTAACCATAAATGAATGGCAATTGTATTGAATGAATGCAATCGAAAAAGTATTTTTAAAATTATAGGAAGAATTTATTCATATTTATTTTTAGCATTTTCTTTTTGCACAGGTATTCCAAACACACATCTGCATTTGATGGAGTGATGGCATTCAATGCTATATTTGTGAAGAGCACTCGACAGCAATTCTTACTCTACTCTTGAAATATATTGTTATAAAACTCTTTGCACAAGGAATTTAAACACAAGTAAATTCCTTTCAAACTTCTGGAACAGAATTATATTTTTGGATTTGAAATTTTCTACTTATTTACCTAATAAACAAGAAGTTGGCAAATGAGAATATAGATTAAATATGCGCTTAAAACCAAAAATTCTGCAAAATAACCGTCATCATTTTTAAATAATAAAACATAGTAACATGTAATATTTCCAGAAAGATTACAAATAACATAGAATATAACATATGAGATAATAACCTATAAAATAGGTTTTGATAATACAAACTAGCAATTATCATTAGTAGAAGATGATTTTTAATATAACCTACCAAGTTTCTAAATAAAAATGTTTAATTTAGAATTAAAAATAATATTTTTCACCTATACATTGCCACTCACCTAGATCTCTTTAATTTGCCTAGTTTGCTCACCCCTGAAAATAAATGACTCAATAAAAGATATTTTTTGTCTCTATTTATGATGCGTTTCCTAAACACACGTCAAAAGACTTGAAGAATGAGAAGACAGAGAAAAAAATATTCTTTTAAATATAATTTATATAAATTTTTTTCTGCTTCTCAATCGTATAATTTCGGTATCAAATGATAGGAAACGACAAGGAATTTGTGGATAAAAACAAATATACGTCTGCTTAAACTCAAGGAATTTGAGAATGTTGTTTTTTGTTGTGAAGAGACAAATATATATTTCTTCTGTTTCTTTTCGTCTACTTATATCATGTATTAGTGAAAGTAACTATTTTTGGAACTGTTATATCTGGGGTCGCCAAAAGTAGATAGGTGAATGAATAAAATTAAAAAATATCTATTGCAAAGATAGTGAACAAAATAGTAAAATATTTAAAAAAAATCATTACAAGAAAAAAAGCCAGTTTCTTAACATGAAAATTAGCATTATTTTTTTACCCAGCTTTTATCAAATTTTGAACATGATGAAAATTATTAATAGTGATATCTAAACTTCATAAACCCAATAATTAATCTTGAACATAAATAGAATTTCAAATTTATAAAAATTCATCATTCTCCTCATCTGTTTCTCCTTATCTCTACCTTTGCCCCTCCAGGGTTTGGTCACCCCGTCTCATATTACGAAACAATTTGTGTGCTTTTCCTTTCCTGTCATTTAGTTTGTGTAGACACAGGCGATTCTGATGAGGGGCTAAGACTGACAGTTGACTAACAATGTTGCCCGAGTCAATCAGGTACCAGCTTAATGGTACACTACCTGTGCTTTAAGCACTAGCGAGAGTATTGTCGCGATTCGCTTCGCTTTCTTCGTGTCCTTTAATTATGATTTTAAAAAAACGAAATGAAAAGAAATACTTTTGTTGAATCGATTTTAATATGCCTTCCCTTCAAAAAAAAGCTAAGCCCAGAGTCTCTCTCACGTCCATTATATAAGAATTGAATTGGGCTGAAGTATCTGTGCGCTGAGGATTTCCCCCCTCAAGCACTTAATGATTAGCTTTCATTAAACTTTATATTACTTTATAATATGATATCTATTACTGTATATAATGTTTATATGAATTATGATAAAAGACTTTTATAATACTGAAGAATAGGAAAAAGAATTTTTTTATTTTATCCAAAACTCTATCTTTAAGGCACTCTTTGATTAGATGGAGAGCTCAGTATTTAAGAGATAGAGAGAAAAAACTTCTGGCGCTCAGAGAAAAAAAATAAAAGAACAACCGTCTTATCCTCTAATTTCGAGCCATTTCTATACACTGTATATAAGATAATGTCTGCGATGACAACTAAATTGCAGCCCTTATTATAGATACAAGGAATGGTAGGGAAATTGGCTGAAGAGAAGAATTTTCATATTTTTCTGATCCTATGATAACAGCAATACATGATTTCTCTCATTATAACTACAGTCAAACCCATAAATAATATATAAATTTATTTAAAATATTTAATAAAAATTGAAAAATTATTTTACATCTAATTAATGCATTTTTAATTTAAAAGACACAAATACTGTACTAAAAATTCAAATTAAACAAAATAATAAATATTCTGATGAGTTATTTGTCCAATAAATTAAATAAGAATTTTTTTATCCTAGATTATTACTTAACTCTTTAAACTTAATTGATATTTATTTTACAAAAAAAAAAAAAAATTATTCACAATATTTTCAATAATAAATCGAAATATTTTTTTTTAATAGGAAAAAAGTTTCTTCTTCTTTAATCGATTCCGATTAGTTTAAAGATAGTTATGTGCAGTAGATATATGAACAGACAGTCAAGAAGCAATTTTACAGTCGATTAATAGAAGAGAATTTTTATTTTTTAACGTTTAAAAGTATATATAAAATAAGAAGCGCTGATTATAAAACTTGATTTGATTGGCGATTATCAGCAGTTTTGCAGCGAAGAGACTAACGATTAATTATTTTAGTTTCTTCTCTTTATAAATAGTTTCCTCTCTTTTTATTTCTGATCAATAGATAGGAAAGATATTTCTCTCTCTCTCTCTCTCTCCCCACTATTTTTCAAACTGATGAGAGTTTTCTAAAATTTTGACTGAAGTCTTCACTATTTTGTGGAGTCAGTCAATGTCTATCTGTTATATTTTTCAAATTCAAGACATGTTGTCATCGCTTATATCAGTTAAAAAGGAAAAATCTATAATAAGTTTATATGTATTTAAACGGAATAAACAGTTCAATAATAATTATGAGATGCGATGCGAAATTAGAGTTTTTCAAAACAGAGATAACATTCCTTAGAGTTAAGACTCCAAAGACTACACACACAGGATATCAGTAAAGAGACTCCAAAAGAACTACAGATAGAGGACAATCTGTTTACTATTTGACCCTAATCTTAGTCTATTTGACAGCAGATCCCATCAAAACAGTTCAAAAATCATTTCTAAAATTTTCTTAAAAGTATTGTCACTCCAGGCATAACATCGTTAGACATACACTATATTATATGCAAAGAATGACTGATTTATGTTATACGTGTTTATCAGTGAATCAGAAATATAAAACAATATTTTCAGTTCATTTCCAATGTAGACCTCACCTGAAGATTGTCTTAAGTGCTGATACTTATAAAAAAAAGTCAATTCTACTCAACTTAAACAAAAACCCTTGAGCTCGGAGAGGGAGGGAAGAGAGAGTCAGAGATAGTTTTAAAAAATTATCTCAAAAGAATCAACTGTTGATGGAATAGAATTATACTTATGTTTGCTTATAGTGCTTATAGAGTTATTATTATAACACTGGGAGTTATGCACAGAGAGTTATAATAAACAACACAATCCAGTAGTGAGTCTACCAAATGGAATAACAGTGGCGTTCAGTGCTTATTATGATTTGCATCTGGAGATTGTCTAAAAATACATAACACATCTCTCCCTCTATTCTCTCTCTCTCCTCTGCCCTCCCTCTTCCAAAACTCTTAGAGAGAACCTTAAATCTCTTGTGTCAACAATAAGATCAATATAAACATAAACTGATGATTAAATACTGCTGTGTATGTATGTATGCATATGTAAGCTCGGGCACAGTAACTGTGCGTATGCACCAGACTGCAGGTTGTTAGAAAAACACTTGAGAAATATGTATGAGTGAGAGCCCATCCCATCCTCCGAATACTCCATTGCATTCTTAAATTGCTTCAAATGATATTTATTTCTGTCTCACTCTCTTCACCACAAACTGCAAAACCGCTATTTTGAACCACAATTATTGTTTTGGGAAAAAAATTCTTGTGCTCTATAAAGACATTCTCTTACTGTCAGTCCTCTCTCTCACACTATCTATGCCTGTGTTTTGTATTTGTTATGTCGAACAGAGTTTGTCTTAAACTTTATTTGAAGTTCTCAACTGATATTTCACAGTCTTTTTCTTTTGAAACGATAAAAACTTTTTCTGATCGCTTAATACATATTATGAAAGCACTTAAATAACATAAATATCAGATCATAAGACACTATTAATGTTTATCGTGTAAATCAAGGATTGTGTGACACACATCACATATTACACTACATAAGTAATAGTTAAACAATTACTAATACAAGCCATACATTTATAATCACAATTTAAAGTAGTTTTCAAATGTTATTTTTTTATTAATACATTTAATATGATTTAATATTTTAAATCAATTGATATCAAAAAATAGCATTCATAACATTAATTGCTGTGGGATGAAATATAGATTTATTAAACCTTGGTTTAAATAACCCTTGTCATCTTATCTTGTATAATATAAAATATTTTCCCGCTTACTGAACTGTATTCTTGTATCACTATTGAAACGAACCCTGTACAGTTTAAACTTAAATGACTGATAAAAATTGTCAATATTTCCCGGTTAAAATTTATTTCCGGTAACATCTTATATGATAAAAATTGCCTTATTTTCCGAAAAACAAACAGTGTCTCTTCTTGGAGTATTATTCAAATAGAATTTAAATTCAGATCTAAAAACTCTTGTCATTAAAAAAATATATTACTGTAAGTTTGATAATATTTTAATTTATGTTATATAAATAAAAAAATAATAATTTGGCAAAAGATCCTATTCCTAAAAAAACTCCATAATTCTGATTACCAGTAAATCAATAAAAAAAAATTTAGATTCTTGTTATATAATAATGATTTTTAAAAATGTTTATTTTTCTTTTTAGTTCACTCGAGCGGAAAATTATTAATATTGTGTGAAAACACAATTATTGTATTTTTTTAGCAAAAAAAGAACATAGTTTCAGTTTAATTATATTCTGGTTTTTTTTGCACAAAACTCTTATCACTCTTTCAACACATAATAATAAATTTTGAAAAAAAACTGAATAAATATATCAAAATTATATTAATGTTTTATTCAACAGAAGAAGAAGTAAAAGAAATTTTTTCTTTTGATGTCATTAAACGATATAAAGAAAAAAAAACTCTAATTAATTGTCAAAACAAAGAAAATAAATATTCTTATAATTATTATCTGCAGACAAAATAATCTCAACTGAGAGGAAAGAACAGATAAAACTGACTTATCATATAAGATAAAAAGAAAGTTTCAAAACTTGTCAAAAACTTTTCTCTTCCCTATCTCTACTGTATGTGTGACTGACTATTGGATTGTTATTTTCAGACACCAACCAATTTAAGGACTCAATTAACTCGATTTCCGGACACCAGTCAATTGAGTGCCCCATAGCTGCAGCACAAACACCGCAGACAATAGGCTTCAGCACTAAAACCTCATTATATTATTATTCTTGTGAACAGTAATTCAACTCTACTGTGCTTTTAGTGTTTCGTTAATTTAGGGGCCAATCGCTGATGTTGTTGTTAATATGGTTTGCCTTTTATTTTTTTATTATTTTTGAGGAGCAATTCTTTTTATTAGTATGACATCAATGGAGCAGTAGATCAGACTCTCTCTCTCTCTCTCTCTCTCTCTCTCTCTCTCTCTCTCTCCTCTTTTATTCTTTAACTTCTGAACTGAAACAAGTAATAGACTGTTGAGTGCAATGATTTTCACACAAATGAATGCGAGACACATAGAATAGGGGTTATTATTGTTGTGCAAAAAACATAGAATAAGCCATAAATGAAAACCTTGAGTCTGTGAAACCATATGATAGCTTATTATGGGTTTAAGAATAAAAGTTAGAATTGCAATAAAATATATTTTATAGCTTATTACTAAATATAACTATAATGTATAGACAGGGATACTGACATAGAATACCCCTATGGTTTAATAGACATATTTAACTAGCTAATTGTATACTCTCATGCATCATGTAATTTTAGACCTTAAAAGGATATTCTATTTTTTTTAAAAACAGGATTTCATCATTTTCTTAAAATCACATACATTTGGTATATTTTATGGAATTCTATAAAGATTTTTCAATATTTTTATTGTTTGGATTTTAAAATTAAATTCTTGGGAATTACTACCCATTTATAGTAATCTTTTTATAACCCTGGTCAATTTCACCATGGTTGCATTTTGTGATGAAACACTCTTGGTCATAGACTTAATTTGGTGCATAAGAATTATAACCTATACTATAATTCTAGTGTCTGACGACAATAAACGAAATAAAAAAATAAATAATAAAAACTACTGCACAGCCAAACAAATATACGAAAGCATCCAATTATGAAAAATAAATGCCTAACCCTTGAAGATTAGACACATCAGTGCACAACATATTGGAATGGTATGCACAGTGACTATGAGTTATGGCACTCGAGGATTAGGTTTATTTGTATGTATTGTCAAACAGAAATATATGTGAATTGTAAATATCAAACACCGATAAGTATTGATTGAGATATGAAGATAACTGAAAAACAAAGAATATTTTTTTCTCTACTCTTCTTGTTGTTTGAAATTATATAAATAATAACTGACTGTCAGAACCAATGATTGTTACAAAATATAAGGAGAAAAAACAAAGTTATATTTGTTTTTCATCTCTTAAATTGATTGAATGAAAAATGATTTTTTTTCGCTAAACTTTTTTCTGTTAACAAAACAATATGTTTTTTCTCTCTATTTATTTTCTATATGTTTGGCCAAAGGCATTGCAGGGCCGGAGACCTCACAGAACGGTTGACCCCACCAGACAAACATAGTTTATTCAATTTGATAGATTTTTTATTTTTAGGTTTTTTTTCTAAACATTTTAAATCTGATGAGGAATTCGGCGCAAAAATCAGTACAAAATTGACTTAATTTGCAATAATTGTCAACAAAAATAAATTATAATCAATTGAAAAAAGTATATTTTGTTGGCAAATAAATTCATGCAATTTATCTGTAATTTAATGAAAAAAACCAAATCTTTAGTTAAGATAAAAAGGTTTTTGAGAAAAAACTTGTTTAAAAAGATTATTTAAGAAATTTATAATTCAAAAGAAGAAGAAGAGAAACATTTAAATAATTCATTAAGAAGTTTAAACACAACTCTAAAGAATTTCTCATTAAATATATACAAAAACAGAAATATTCAATTAATTGCTGTTCACAAAAAAATCTGTTTCAAGTATTTGATTAAATATTCAAAAATAACGGATTAATATTCTTAAAAAAGTTATCTTATCTTAAAAACTTGAAAGCTATTTATTTATTTTTCCACCAAAAACTTATGCATTTATGTCGGCACAGGAGGGAGAATAGAGAAGAAAAAACTGGATAAATATAAATAACACATACAAACAGGAATCACCAAGGCTGTATTTACAAAAAAAAACTTTTAAACAGATAAAATCATCTTTTTTTTCATTTAATCTTGTTAAAAGAGAGATATGAGCATTGTAAATAAACAAAACTTGATCTTCATAGATAAAAAGTAAATTTTAATATAAAAACCTGTTTTTAAATTTATATTAAATTCCAAAAAATCTTTTAGAATCTAATTCCTGATATACTGTACATAATATAAAACTATTTTTAACATTCAATTTTCATTATAACCCCTCTCTCATCTACTCTTAACCTGGGCTGAGGTGTGGCAATCCCCATATACAAGTGCTCTAATTTACATTTCGTACGAAATAAAAGGCAAACAAAACAGAAAAACCTATTAAATTGTAGTTATAATTAACATCAAGAACTGTAGTAATCCTTAAGAACTTAACTGACTGTGCAGTTTGTGGGCATAAATATTATATACAAATTAATTGCTGTAAAAGTGCACAACTATTTTGAGTTAGATTTTATGTAGTGGTAAGACACAGGAGTAGAGGCACTGGTATTCCTATTAGTGGCACACAATGAGAAATCTAATGCCAATACAATTAGCATTTAATATGAAATGAATGGCCAAATATTTCTATAGTTCACTGTGCGAACCAAATATTTCCTAAACAGTTATTGTTAGGGAAAGAGTGAAAAATGTATTTTTGCTTATTCTCAATCAACTATTCCATAGCCTCTCCTCTCCATTCGCTGCATGTCGTAGTGCACACATAGAGTGCACGGAGTAGTGATGCCAAACGCATTGCCAACGAATTGTTGATTTTAGAGACCGAGAAGTTCTAAAGATTAATAGCTATTGTAATGCAAACATAAGCTCCCATTTCCTGTTACTAATGGTGTTTATAATACTTGTGGAGAAGTGAGAGAAGAATATTTTTGAGTTTTGAAAATTTATTAATTGTCATAATTTGCCATTAGTTTTACGAATGCATAGGAATTATAATTTCTATACATTAACTCTACGCTAACGACTTGACCGGATGGACACGTTCTTCACACTTACTAAATATACTACTCCTCACCCAAATCCACTCATCAGACTCTGTCTCTCAATCGCCCACTCCTTTAACTCAATAGGCTATCTACATAACTGTGCTTTTTTTGTTCCCAGTTTTTAATTATAAACCATTTCTCAAGTGTTAACCAAACAATTCTGAATACAAAACATATAATAACTGATTTGCAAATCCCAGCAAAACATAAGAATATTTATAATAACAGCCAATATATAAATATTTGTGTATATTATATATAGGAGTTTGTGTGCAACCAAACTGCTAAATGTTTGATTAATAAATTCAATTTAACTTTTTCTTTACTCTACTTCTCATCAGAAAAATGTCGATAACTCCTAATCAACAGTTAAAGTGTTGTAAAACACTAAATACTATTCATTTTCTACTCTCCTTTCTCTGCGTTTAGATTCAGTGGAATTATACAACAGATTTATCAATAAATTTTTTTTTACTTTGGAAGCACTTCAAAGATAATTAGTCAATAGCCTGATTAGAGACACTTTACTTTTCTACTGGAAATTTGCGCTGAGATATCAGGGGTGCGCTAAGGTAAGTATGGTGAAATCATCATTTCCAGACGAGATATTGCTGTAATAATCATTTAGGAGGGTATTTTGGAATTTTTTGTATATACCCTCTCGATTTCGTAAACGTTTTAATCTTCCAATAAAATCCGACGAGATTTCGAATCCCCTCCTTAAATTTTTAAAAAATTGAATACACCCCCCCCCCCACGAACGACCTTCTAAAAATATGTGAAAAGTACCCCCATTAATAACTCGCCTAGATTTCACCATACTTTCCCTTGCGCATTCCTGTGAGATATTCAATAGATTTGAATATTAATCTAATTATTAGATTTTGATATTATATTATTATTTTTTCTGTTACTCTATTCAAGGGTATAATCAGGCTTAATTTCATGGTTATATTATTAATTAAAATATCGGGTTTATTTTTAATATAGAGATTAGTTTATTCGTTAAAATAATATTTTTTATGATAATGATGATTTTTATGGGATTGAATGACAGCTTGAAACACTGAATTTTATTTAGCTAGCTTAGTTGGTCTATAATCTATCATTAACACCCCTGTTTGTTGTTATTAGCAAAGATTATATGGTTTTCCTGTGAAAAATTGCTTTAATAATCTCTCCACATATGTTGTGTTTGGATAGACAGACAGTTCCTTTCCTTTCCCATTCCCAGTTATCCCTTTTCCTTCAACTAATTCTTGTGGTTTATGTGCTCTAAAAACAATTTATTAGGGCTTCATTTTTAGAGCCATATTATATGAAAGCTTATGAATAGAAAAGGAAAATATAAATAACTAATAAATATTATATAAATTATGTCTTTCTTTCTCTTTTCGGCTCAACTGTTAAGCAACTCTTTTGGGCTCTTCTACTCATCG
>JAQFXN010002123.1:0-13392 GCA_034693365.1 Liacarus xylariae
GAATAATAGATGCTGTATATCCGATATAAATTTTAGATAAATTAAAGCATTATAATACATTAGTTTGTATGTACTAAATAGAGAATAATAGATGCTGTATATCCGATATAAATTTTAGATAAATTAAAGCATTATAATACATTAGTTTGTATGTACTAACAATGCAAATTTTTTTGGTTTGGGTAAAAAGTTGCAGTTTATTTTTATAATCTATTGAGTAACCGGTGATTACAATCTGTGTGAAATTTCTGGGTGTCCAACCAACCCCCTGGTATTTTTTTAAAGTGAAAAATTTTGATTAATTTATAAAATAATGTCATTTTGACACGCTTTTACTGAATTTTTTTGCATGATAAATATATCTTTGAAAAGATAAATTCAAAGTGCAACTAATTACACATACACTGTTTTGCGTTTAACTTTGGAATAATTGCAATTATTATTGGAAAGTTGGAGGGATTTTGCAAATAATTTTGGAAGAGTTGCAAATGAGAATGGAATTTAAGTAATCTTAGCCTTCGTACAAGTGATTACAATAAGTTACATGAATTGTTTTAATAAAACAAGTTTTTATAATAAAAATGGAAATAATTGATTTAAATGTAACACTTAGTCAAAAGCGTAAAAATCAAAAAATTAGTGACGAAGTCCACTTTTTACCGAAACCAAAACAAATTTGCATTGTAAGTAGAGAATAATAGATACTGTACATCCTATATAAATTTTATATAAATTAAAGCATTTAGTGTAATATAATTTAATAATAAACTTGACATGATCTGCCCAATTGGTGTTGTATAGACAAAATACCCTCTTCGATGAAAAATTTTACTATTGAAAAGTACCTTTCCTTATACTGAATTCGCGTTAAGCAATCTATGATAGAATCTTATTAAGATTCTTCACTCGAACTCATTTCATATCTTACTTACTAAGATTGAAATTTTCACAATTTAAGTTAGATTTCTAAGCTAAGAATTTACACTCAAACTAGTCTTACTTAGAATGGTTTGATTGAGCATGCACTCAACATTGCTAATAGTCTCTAAATGAGTAAGCGCTCGTTCAATTTCAATGTATAGGCGTCTCTGCAATCACTTACTAAGTATCTAAATAGGAACGCTCGGCAGATTTTTCTAACTTATATCTCTTACTAAGATGCTTAACAAGAACTTACTGTTACACTCCTGTGACTTTAAGGTTCTTATCAGTACCCTATACAACCCTGACTTCGAATTCATTAGGCATCCCTGATATAAAATTAGCCTGGCCAAAGAGAATGTTTCTAAGTTAATCATATCAATAGTTGAAAAAAATTAATATTTTTTCACAAGAATTAGAAAAATCCGGGAATACTTAATCTGATTTCGTGATAAATATCAAAATAAAAATAGTATATATATAGTGAGAGAAGTATTACGAAAATATGAACTAAAAAGAAAGTTTCAGATTGTAGTAAAATTCTTAAAAACAACTAAAACTAAAACTGTAAATATTTTAATTAAATTTATATTAAAATAAGAATGAGCTATTAATATATCTAACTCTGCTTTCTTTGAAAAATTTTAGAGAAATTAAAATTACATGATTGTTTTTATAGATTCCTAAACAATAGCATTATCTTAGTTTCCCAACTCATTTTAGAATCTCTCATCCCATAACTTCAGCATAGTAAAATCTGTACTAGAAAAATTGTATGTAGCTCACAGCATTTTAATAAATTTGATAATATATTATCATATGCCCTTATTCTATAGAATTATTATATACTACCGTATCATCGATCTACTTCTATAGAGGAGTTTCGGTGGAGTAGGAGTGGTGGAAACGAATCTATATACTTCTTTTCCTTCTAATGGGGAGTTAAAAATTTTAAATATTAAATTCTATAACAATTTTAACTTAATTAATAACAAGCTGTACTGTGAAAATAATACTAAATCATAATAGTTTTCTAAATAGAAATGATGCTTAAATTCATTACAATTGTTGCATACATTGCCGTCTCATTGGTCAAACACTGTCCAAATCAGGAATCAATAGCACCCATGCACATGTGAAGTTGAAGAAACTTCAAACGCCACTAGAAATATCAACTGTGGCGGACACGAGGAAATAGATTTGATAAAAATATTCAAGAATATAAGCAAAGAGCCAAACGATAGAGTATATCATAATTTCTATTTGACTAACACAGCAGTTAAGGAATTGACTGAGAATGTATTCGCGGACATAACTATTCAACGAGTAGTAATTAAAGATGCCTGTAGCCTAACCAGGGTGCATTCAAATGCTTTCAATGGAACGAAAGATAAACTTAGAGCTGTAATCGTATTTAATACACCTTTGGATAGTAATGGATCGGATTATAATTTCTTCAAAGCATTGAATTCATTGCCAGAGTTGGAGCAGCTTTTGCTCACAAATACATACTTACGACACATTCCCGACAATGCTTTCGGACCATTGAAGAAGATATTGTACGTGGAATTCACAAAGGGATCACTTGAAAGCATTAGCAAACATGCGTTCAAACAACTACCCTATGTTAGAGAAATAACATTGAGTTCGAAAGAAATTAATAATATTTCTGAGGAGGCGTTTGCATTGGATGGACCCCCGAGAGAGGGGCTGATTATTAGATTGCAAGATAACCAATTGAACAATACTAATTTGGTATTGGATATATTTGCTAACCTTAATGTAACACATTCAAGCCTGAACATAACTGGAAACCAACTTACTTTTATTCCTGAAAATATCTTTGCCTCATTTTTGGATAACGATCAAAGGAATCAAATTTTATTCGATAATCTAAATTGCACAGATTGTAGAAATAATTGGCTTGCTAAGAAATATGCTACAATCACTAGTGGTACGCTTAACTGCAGTGATCACAAAAGCATAGCTGATAAGAGCCATTTTGTGAACTGTCCAGTATATTAAAATATTTTTATCAAAATTTACCATGCCATCATGCAATTGTATTAATTAAAAATATTTTAATCCGGAATAAAACTTTATAAATCATTATTTATAGCATGATCAAAATTATTTTTAAAAAAGGAATACTTATGGTCTTGGATTTTCAAACATACTATAAAAAGTACTTTAGTGTTCGCATGGCATACACCTTATGAATGAATACACTTAAGATTCCTCTGTTAAATGCAATACAAGAGTCTTTATTATCAGAGATTTTTTATTATGTATTTTGTTGTTTTTGAAAACAAATCAAAGATTAAATAAATAAAAAGATGGATTAATAACTATTAATAGTTAAATTATGAAAATAAGATTTTTATTTTTAATTTGCATTTTTGAATCTCAATAAATAAAATTATTTAAACCAATTTATTCAGAACATATTATTTGAGCTGAATTACTGCCATTTGTGATCTAGTAAACATCATGGATGCGGAAGGATATTTCAACCATTAATACAACCTTTCAAGATTTATGCTTGATATCACCTAATCCGTTTGCATTCACATTTCCATAGCAAATCTTAGAAAGCATTTCTTGCTAAGTTTGCTGAATTAGTCATAATTTTGTTAAATTAGGTCATTTTAACTTAAATTTTGAAAGAATTTTATTATTTTAATATACCCTTCCCTGGACTCCCTGGTTTGAAATTTTTGACATCACAGGTGTAAATAGTCAATCAACCTGACTTCAACAAGATAAAATACTCCTCACCTGAAATTTCTTAATTTTCTAATCCCTGGTTAACGATAATCTAAAAATATTTTTATATCCATTTGTATCTAACCTTTATTTTTAGGCAAAAATTAAATTTTGTATATTTATTAGTTTAATCTATGTTATATCCCATGCAGAGTATTTGTCACTCTGCCCAAGATGTAGTTTATTATTAATAAAACGGGAAAAAGATAACATTGATAACCTGTAACCTTGCAAATTTTTTCTTTTTCGATACTCATTTAATGCCGAATAGTTTGTGAATTATACCAAAAATTATTAAGGTATGTTTCGATAACTAAAATATATCAAATAAATGTAATAGACATTATGAAAGATAGGTATACATTAATTGTAAGTAAACAATCAATAATACTTGTATTGCAAGTTGAAAGGTCAAAGTGTAGTATATTTTGGTCTGAATTTTTAACTGGTGCAGATTTGTAAAAATTGACAAAAAAATTAATAATAACTATGTTAATTACACCAGGTATATGTAACTTAGTTGTTTCTTGTTGAATACATAATATTTTTTGTTAATACTTGGTTCCTCTCATGCTGAGCGCTCGTTATTGTATATGATTTAGATTGACCCCTTTGGACAAAATGTTGAAGAAATTTACTATTGATAAATTTTACGTATTATATTTAATGGACCATTAGAGGTTGCAAGCTATAGAGCGATGGAATGCCTTAGCGATGGAATGCTAAATATTGGGTCGAGAAAGAGTTACGCTTAAGGGTTGATTCAAAATAGGAAGGGTTCCCAAAATATAATCATCGGATTGAAATCTTAAGACGATGTGAAAAGTTTCATAAAATTATCTAGGCGATATATGCAATATATCATTCATGTCGAGTCTTTTTTAATGCTGCAGCTTAACATATAGAGTAATATTTATCATATATTTGTTATCAGATATAAAAGTTTTCAAAATTCTTATGAATATCGTTGGCGAAGATACAGAAATTGTATAATTTTACTATTGTATACCTTGTATTATACAAAATAAATTTTTGCAATATAATTTATTTTTCTAACGCCATCTATGGGAAAGTTTTTCAAACTATAGACATGAATGAAGTTTCTCTAATGAGTTTTTACAAAAATTAAGATATATTCTTGATAATCTTAAAAAGGGATTAATAAAGATGTTAAAGTGAGGAGAATAGAGTACTGATTAGAGCATAACAGATATAGGGCGTATTGTGCTTCTTGTAGGGTTTGATTAAAAATTACTTAATTTTAAAGAATATTGGCACATTACTAGACATTCTATACGAACTTTACAAAATGTTAAAGAATTTTGCAAGGTTATGTTATTCTTCTGAAAATTTAGATAGAATTTTACTTTGGAACCGTTTTTTTCAAAATTGTCAGGTATAATTTTTCTTTTCATAGAGAAATGTTTTGGTAATTAGTAATAAACTTGGAGATATTTTTGCTGTACTCTTTTATTAAGCATCCCTAAACAGTTATTAAAATAATTAAACTAATTTTGTATAATACAAGACTTTTGTATTATACAAAGTATTATACAATTTAGTATACAAAGTTTCAAATTTATTTTTGCCCACTATGATTGCTCTGATGGAATTTCGGTTGGTAGTTGTCCACATGTAATCAATGAGGAAGAAAATGTCTTTATGGATCCGTTTTAATGGTCTATCATAGATAATTGTATTCACAAGAGATCTGCTTTTATTCGGTTCGAATAGGAATTCTGCCTAGAAATATCTGCTCATAAACTGCCTCTACTGAAGTCTGCTAACTTAACTCTGCCTCACCCAACCTTAACTTAACTAAAATCAAGTGAAAATAAAACACTGAATTTCTGCCCATATATTGATTTATTAACTAAATCCCTGTAATTCTACTAATCATATACTTATTTTTCCCTGATTCGTGAATCTGCCAAAAAATGGTGATCTGCCATTTCAGACCTGATCTGACCTGCCAGATCTGCCCTTTCAGTGTCTCCTGCTTACAATTTAGGCAGAATTGAATCTGCCTTTTTGCTGCCTGATCAGTATGTTCTGCCAGCTGCTTTGCTGCCCGTTCAGTATTACCCGGATCAATGTATACATGAGTAATGGGAGAGCATTGTATAGCAATTTTCATTATATACTATTACTTAGTTTTTTATAATTTACCCTAATTTAAATCTCCGCTAATTAAATTTACTCAACATCAGACGACTCCCTTTACTATCTATATATAGTCAAACATTGATAGTGACTTTTTTCCCCCAACGAGCGTTGTAGAATGGGGGTTCAGCCTAGAATATCCTCCAAGCGTTTTCGTCAAGTATCCCCCCGCAAATTTTTAGGTTAGGCTAGGTGTTCTTCAAAATTTTTCGTAAAATTCATTACAAATTATTAATATTTGGATGTTTTGCAGTGCAGTTGTAGAATAAACCACTCAATAAACTCGCTTTGTGCAAAATCTTGATGGCTTTAATGTGATTCGTACTAAGAAACAATATGAATTAACCACTTATTAGGAGAATTTTAGCAATTTAACTGTTTTTAAGTAGTATTGTATTAAAGAAACCACAAATGAACTAATTTTGAGCGTTAAAAACATGTTAATTACATATTATAATCTTTCTAAAAAACACCCTTATAGACCCTCGCCTAGCCAACATTTGGTTAGCTATTAGGGTTTATTATAAGAGATGGACAATGAAAGCAAAGTCAAGGTTGTATAGGGTACTTATTGGGTACTGAAACAGCCTCAAAGTCAAAGAAAGGTATAGGGGATACTCTTTGACAGAATTCTTAATCAGAGAGGGGGTATTTTAGCTATACCCCCAATTATGCAGCTTATGTTGTTTATTTTTAAATTTTAGCCCAATTAATGTTGTAATTTATCTCAAATATATCTAGGATATTTCTATTAATTGTTTAATACATGCCAGGTGTAGCCAAGGTCTGCCGAGTCAGGGAAGGGATATAGAGGGGATATTTTGAGAAAATTTACTCAAATATTCAAAGGTATTATATTTCAAAATATGGAGAGTAAGGTAAAAAACGATTTTTGCGCCTGCTGCACAAAATATCAAGTGGTATTCTGTAAAATTTCGAAATCAATAGGGGTATTTAAGTAATATCACGTCATGGCTACCACATACACATTCAAACTTAGTTACTATGATAGTTTGTTGCAGGCAAAAATCCAATTTACAAAGCTAAAGCTATGATCTGAAATCTATTTGGAAACAATTATCACCAATTAATATAAGAGCTTAGTAATCTATTCCACTCAACTAAAATAAAGTTCAAGTTTGGCATTTACAGAAATTAGTAATTATCTATTGTTTTTCCATTGAGCTGGTTTTATAGTTTCAAAATGTATAAAAGTAAGTATTTTTTTTAAGTTGTTAATAATTAGAAATATTTGATTTTAATTAACATAATTTACAAATATCAATTAATGAGAAAAACAAGTTGGTAAAATTTATAAGAGTTTAACAAGTATAGCATGTCCCAAATGTTCGTACATAAAGAAATGTTCAATAATAACGAAAGTCAAGCGCGAGTACCCAAAATCAATTGATTTCTGATTAAACTAGAGTTGTATTCATGTTTAATAATTATATGTGTTTTCTCTAAATTCAGTAAATGTTTTGGTTATTTTTTTTTAGTTCAACAAATACAGGTTGAACTATTTTGAAATTGATGAAATCATAAATAAATTTTTTTACGTTAATTTAGAGAATACTTGAATAATTATTAAACTCGATTACAACTCTAGTTTAATCAGAAATCAGTTGATTTTGGGTATTCACGCTAGATTTTCAATATTATAGATCAATTCTTTGTGTAGGGACTTTTGTGACAGTCTATATATGTTTAGATTTTTGTTCACATTATTGGGGGAAGGCGGATGAACTGGTGCTGCTACATTGTAGATTCGTGTCGAATATATAAGATGTTTAAATAAAAAAAATAAAATCTATCAATTAATATTTTTAATATTTCTAATATTTCTACTAATTTAAGCAAATATTCAAATTATCCTGATTCTGGTTCTGTTGTCAACCACAACAATATTATGTAAATGTCCGGAGAATAAAGAAATAATAAAGCCATGCTATTGTGATGCACTACTAGATCGTATTGTATGCGAAGACAATAGTAATATTGATTTAAAGAAGATATTCCAATCATTGAGTAATAATCTAACGGATGGTGAAAAACATTTTGGTATTTTTAAATTAAACAATACGTCTGTTAATGAATTAAAGGAAAACACACTTTCAGGTAGTGTTATCAATATTATAATCAAGATAAATTTATTAGGATTTTAAAAGCCAATCAATTTAATATTTTCGCTCGTGATAAAATATTATAGGCAGTCGTAGGGTTTATGCCTGCTATTTCTGACAATGTAATATCTCTACTGCACAAGTGTGCATTATTTTCTGGATGGCCAAATTATAATACAGCCAATTGCCTGTTAGAGGACCAGTGCCAGCAATGTTTCCCCATTACATTTGATAAAATTAGACTAATATTGAACTTTGTTCAGTATATCTATAGTACAATTCAAAAATCCGTACTATTAACCAACGATATTATACTTAGGGCAAAATAATTACGGGTTCTGTTCTAATTGCCAATTAGTTGTATCTAAATCAATAGTGATCTAAAATATCAAATCCATAGATTGGGAATATGAGAGAAATTGATATATAATTTCTATTAACACATAATTTTACTTTTTTATTATTAGATATAAAATATTGTTTTATTTTGATTTAATTAATTAATATAATTTAAAATAATTAAAAGATTCTTGCTTTTATGTTCCAAAACAGGCGATATTTTTCAAAACTACATTCGTCTGTTTATTCGAATGAGCCGTAATACAATCGTACGTTAATTTGTACCCTGTTCAGTAAAACTATTGCATTGTCTGAAAAAGCAGACATAAATCCAATGACTGATTATATTAATATTTTTAAGCTACAGATATTTAATCATTTTCGGGACCCAGTTATTAATTTCATCATTAGTGATGAGCACAGGCACGAAAACCACGGGCCTGGGCCTCATAAGCCTAGGTTCAAATTATTTCGAGACTGGGCCTCTGCATATAAAAATATTACTAGCCTGGGTTTAGGTCTGGTCCAGGCGTCCATTAAAACCTATGGGCTGGTAACTGGGTATAATCAATATATGCCTCTGCTCAACTCTATTCATCATGAATTCAAGCGAACTATTTAACTATTTGAGCTATGAACTATCCACTATGTGTTATGAATTTTATACATGTTATGAGACTGAAATCTATGAGAAAGTATTCTATAAAATAACAAAGTGGCATATTTACAGTAAAAAGTAGTAGGTTTCATTTGTGGACTTGTTCTGTATTTATTAATCCCTAAATGACTAAAGTGTTTTATCTGTGGAACATTTCTTATCAGATGTCAAAAGAACAACAAGTGAACTTAAAAAAGTAACCTGCCACCCTTTATAATTTTGATCAGTCAAGTGCAAGTTTCAATCGCGAGTAAATAGCATTCTCTTTAAACCAATCAAATGTAGTTACAGTCTTCCAGAAAATAAATGGCAAACCTGTTCCGGCCTTTTCTCGGTTGTACATATATTGTTAATCAATAATGTTTTATTTCTCGATAATTTTTTAATATTGTATTTAGTAGTTTGTAATTCCACCGGAATTAGCAATTACATTATTATATAATTTTTCATCGATGAAACTAAATTATGAATAAATTGAATATCCTTATCAATGATATCACATTTTTGACATATTTTTACTAATAATAATTCTTGTCTACGAGAATGAATAGATTTGCATTCATGTTTAAGTATTAAAAATAAGTTTTCTATTGGATTCAAGCCAGGTGAATAAGTGGTGTGTTCAATAACTCTCCTAAAACTCAGTTTAGTTCCTTAATAATAGTCCCTAAATTTTCCCTAAGTAGCCCCTTAACTGATCAAATGACTAAACCTTAAATATTCTATTTAAAAATTAATGAATGGACAACTGAGAGAAAGCCGGATCTGATGTGCCATTTAATTTCTGGAAGACTGTATACTGGAGTAAAAGTGTAAAAGCAAAAAATTACAAGAGATAAATCAAAACTGTATCCTTCAATGCTCTTTATAGTGAAAATAGTTTTTAAAAGCTCACACTCTTTGGAAAGACTATTTATAATTTAAATAAATAATGACATATGAATCAGTCCTGATGACAATTGCCAACCAAAATTTATAATAATATTTATATTATTTAAAAAAATTCACTAGATATTACTTTTGGTGAAATATTGATCGGAAGCTATCATAACTTATCAACAATAGATGCAAATGCATTCAACGGAACTGACCAAGTAACAGCTGAATTAATGTTTGTCAATGATCATTTTACCAAGAATGATAAAATAATTTGGCAAATAATAAGTAAATTTGTTAATTTAAAATACCTCACTTTGCATGACGATACACTGGATGAAATGCCACAAGATGCATTTAAACCTCTTGACAAATTGACGCTCCTTGAAATTCATAAGGCTGATATAAAAACTATTGGTGATCATGCTTTTTCCAATTTACATAGCTTACAGGTATTGGTATTTGATCATGTTCAATTCACAAATATATCAGATAACGCTTTTGCATTTGACCAAGCTTCGAATAAAAGTTTATATATTGAATTCGCTCATTGTCCTAATCTTAACATGTCACTATTTTCGTATAAAACATTTTCGGGAATTAATCGACCAACTTCTATAAGTTTTGGCAGCAAAGATGATCCGAAACAATTGACTTATTTAGACGAAAAGATATTTCTTTCATTTCTGACAGAGAGTGAGGACAATTCAATTTATTTGAATTCACAAAAATTTGATTGCAATGATTGTAGAAATTATTGGCTGAAGAAAAATCCTAAACTAATTAAAAGAGTTAAAAATTTGTCCTGCACAAATGGAAAATCATTTGACGATACTGCTAATTTTGTAAATTGTAAAACCTGATTTTAATTCTATAATGTATAATCAAGGTGTAAAAGGTAGAAATTATAAAAATAAAATTTTAATATTTTAAACAACGATTTCACAGTTAACTCATTTAAAATCTCAATAAAATTATTTTGCTAAATAGGTGATTTTTCATATCAAATAAAATTCAATCAAGATGAATGGATTCTAAAAAATTATTAAATAATGGATATAAACAAGGTTTACGTACTATAAATCAAGGTAAGATTGTCGAGCCATCACAGCAACAAGTGCATTTATTTCAGCTATAGCTTAGATAATAACCAGAGAATTGAAAAATATTGGATTTTTCTAATTTTGCGTTCGGGGTGTATCTAGGCTATATTATTACGCAATTGTTTTTGCAGAACTTAGACAATAATAATTAACTCCTATCCTAATTTACTATTCCTCTGGTAAGATGTTGATTATGTATTTAAACACTTTGACTACAATCTGTTTAAATTCTTGTCTGTCATGAAATCTATTTTATTGTTGTACTCCATATCCACTACAATATTAGGGTTGATTTCAAGGAATAGTATTTGAGTTGATTCGGTCGTCTAAAAATATGACACCTTTTATTGCGCAATGATTCCAACGAATCCACAATCAATTATTGCATTACTTCCTCTTCTCAACTGATACATGAGCTCACTGTCTGAGTGGTTAGACTGCTGTATACTATTCAATAAGTAAAGCAGACCACGATTAGTGCTGAGTAAGGAGACCTATAGGTTACGTCTCTCTCCAGATAACAGAATATCTTGTCTGTTCTCCTTGAGGCGCCGTCATAAAATCAATAAAGCGCATGACAATCGGATTATAAGTGGATTTGCGCCCCACTAATAATTGCTCTAATGCTTCCTCTAAATATAGAATATTAGAGGTTTTTCTGGAAGACTATATATTGTTGAAGGTGATGCCAAAAAAATGATTTGAATTGATAGGAGCCGAGCGACCACTAGAGGTGGCATAGATTCTGTACAGCTATACTTCTGAACTCAAACACATTTTTCTCTTTATTTTTACAATTCTAATTATTAAACACACTTTACTTATATTAATAAATTAAATTTAATTTAAATAAAATATTTGATTAACACTGAATATGTTGATCCCATCTCACCGCTTAGTTCTGACATTTCTGAAGTTTGACCTCCTTGATAACCCCTCAACCAGCTCATTTGCCCAAATTATTAATCTTATCTGAATCAATTTGATGTGATGAACAAATTTAAAGGAAAAAATTTGAAAAATTATTTTCAAATAAAGTAAATTCCAGATTAAACATAATTTATAGTTAATAATTCTTTATTTATGTTAATAACTGATATTAAATTGAATATTAAGAACCCTGTTCAAATCTGCCCAAAAAGTGGGTATATAGAGGTGTATATTTTGCAAATACCGAAATTTAAGAGTCAATCGGAATTAGTTCTGATATTAATATCTCTGCATATATTAATTGGAATTGCAATTTATTAAATTAGATAAAACTCTTCTTACAAAATATTGTGATTTGATTTGATTTTGAGAATCTTCACTAAATCAATTTTTGCCTTTTGATATTACTTATCTCAAAATGACCCAAGATATATTTTAAGATAACTTATTTAAAATAAATAGCGTTAATTTAAAAATTAAAAATTCATATTTTTTTTATCAAATTCACAAATTTGACACTTTCTAGCGTTTAAACTATATATGTTACGGATTTGTGTCCAGCAAGGACAATATAAGTAATTACGACTGCTAAGTGAAAATATTAAAATTACCCGAGTCAAACGTGTGTACGGAAATTAAATAATCTTAAAGAAATACTTTTAATTTAAACTTATATATTAGTCACATATAATAGAAATAATTTATAAGAAATTTATTTTATTTTTCAATTTACTTTAAGTATTTTAATAAATACAGTAGCAATGGTAACAATTCTAAATGTTTATTTTTGCTATCACTTGAATTAAACCTAGCAAATCATGTAAATTCCCATTTTTCATGAATATTCCTTACCATATAATTGAAATTAGTGCACTAATTAATATTATATACAATACCTTTTTTTAAAACTTAACACCTGATGTATCACACCCTATCACATCTATCAAGATTAGCTATATGGATTAAATCTATATGGATTTTAGTAATAAAGATATCGATTCTGATTAATAGCATATGCTGAATCGATTAATGATAGTATCAAATAAGAAAATAAAATATTATTTGTGGTAGGTGACGATATATTAGAAAAACCGCAATACCTATTTATTTTTATTTGTTATTTATATTTCGAGATTGTAAATATCACTAATCGATTCTGCATGTAAGAATTAGTCAGAATCAATATCACAATTATTAAAATCAAATATTATAATTTTTCTACTATGTATTTCACAAAGCCCTTCATCTTATATAAAATATCATTTTTTGTGTTTGAAGCTTAAACCAATCGATTCAGCATATGCGAATCAGCCAGAATCCATCTCTTAATTGTTAAAATCAAATAATTTATTTGTCTAACTTTACTTTATAAAACTCCATCTATCTCAAATAATATTAGGGATACTATCCCTAAATTGCTTTAAACTATCACTAAACGATTCAGCATATGCTAATTAATCAGAATCGATATCTTTATTGCTAAAATCCATATAGATTTAATCCATATAGCTAA
>JAQFXN010002124.1:0-13389 GCA_034693365.1 Liacarus xylariae
GTTATCCCTGATCTTAGAAATAAAATATTATTGAATTTTATCTTGCAATGTGAACTACATTAAATTAATTTATAGAAATATTTTCGTATTATCATGATGATGGCAGTGAAATATAAATTTATTTCTATCAAATAATATTCTAGTAAAGTTGTAAATGATAAGGTCATTATATTTCAATAAATTATTATTTTTCTTTAATTTTCATAATAATTATATTATTTCTTTTAAATATATATTTGTAATTAAATTACTCATATTTCGCTACAAATCAACAGGTAATACTGAATGGGCAGAATATGAAGCACAGAAAGCATGGCTACAATTTTAGTTCTGGTCAATATTTTTTATGTAATTTTCTCTATTTTGTCCAGCTAGGTGTCCTTCATATTTGAGTAAATTTTCAATTTTGTGAGCTTGGTAGTTTTTCGGTAATGTCAATTCTGAAAAAAAATTTGAAAACATATTATATTTATTGGCTGTATTGACAAAAAGCCAAAACAATCATGCTCTCAAAATTTAAAATTTGAACAAATATGAAGAACACCTAGATGGACAAAATAGACAAACTATATGAAATAAATATTGACTCGAACTCAAATGGTATCCATAATGCCCGCGCTTCCTATGCTGCCCATTCATTATAAATCAAATCAACCTAATTATCGTCTAATTTAAACAAATACCTTTATTCAGCAGGGATGAAGAAGGGGTGGTCCAGCTCGGAATACCCCATCTGTACATTTATTTAATAATTCTATAGAAGACGTCAATTTGTGGCATAAGTGGACATAAGCGTATATACGCAGACATACGCGGAAATTAGCGGACATAAGCGCATATACGCAGACAAACGCGGACATACGAGGACATAAGAGGACATACGGGTACATAAGCGGACATAAGCAGACATACGAGAACATAAACGGACATACGAGGACATAAGCGGACATAAGCAGACATACGAGGACATAAGCGGACATACGAAAGCATCCGACGACTTACGCTGACATGAGAAGACATAAGCGGACATATGTTGAAATACAAGAATATACTCAGATATACGCGGACATAAGCGGATATAAGCGGATTTACGCAGACATATGCGGACATATGAGGATATAAGCGGTCAAACGAGGACATAAGCGGACATACGAGGACATAAGCGGACATACGAGGAAATAATAGGATGTACGGGTACATAAGCGGACATAAGCGGACATACGAGGATATAAGCCGATATACGCAGACATACGCTGTCACACATTTCCGTATGTCCGTATGTACGCGTATGTCCGCTTAGTGTAACTGAATATAGAAATTATACGAATAATATACTTAAAAGCAGATTATATTATAACAATATCTATAAAATAGAGGAATTCATGAAAATTTTAATTTTTTAACATAATAATCAAAGACCAGAAAAGTTTTATACAAATCAATCTTATGGACAAAATTTCAGAAGCCACTTATGTTGACATACGAGGATATACTCAGATATACGGGGATATAAGCGGACATAAGCGGATATACGCAGACATACATAGATATAAGTGGATATATGCACATATACGCAGATATACGCGGACATACGAGGACATCAGCGGACATAACCGGATATTTGAAGACATAACCGTATATACACGGACATTCGTGGACATTAACGGATATACGCAGACTTACACGGACATACGAGGACATAAGCGGAAATACGAGGACATAAGCGGACATATGAGGACATAATCGGACATACGAGGACATAAGCGGACATATGAGGACATAATCGGACATACGAGGATATAAGCGGACATACGAGGACATAAGCGGACATACGAGGACATAAGCGGACATATGAGAACATAAGCATACATACGAAGATATAAGCGGACATATGAGGACATAAGCGGATATACGAGGACATAAGCGGACATATGAGGACATAATCGGACATACGAGGACATAAGCGGACATAAGCGGACATACGAGGACATAAGCGGAAATACGAGGACATAAGCGGATATATGAGGACATAATCGGACATACGAGGACATAAGCGGACATATGAGGACATAATCGGATATACGAGGACATAAGCGGACATACGAAGACATAAGCGGACATACGAGGACATAAGCGGACATATGAAAACATAAGCATACATACGAAGATATAAGCGGACATACGAGGACATAAGCGGACATATGAGGACATAAGCGAACATACGAGGACATAAGCGGACATATGAGGACATAATCGGACATACGAGGACATATGCGGACATACGAGGACATAAGCGGACATATGAAGACATAAGCTGACATACGAGGACATATGAGGACATAAGCGGACATACGAGGACATAATCAGACATACGAGGACATAATCGGACATACGAGGACATAAGCGGATATATGAGGACATAATCTTACATACGATGACATAATCGGACATACGAGGACATAAGCGTACATACGAGAACATTAACGGACATACGAGGACATAAGCGAACATGCGAGGACATAATCGGACATACGAGGACATAAGCGGACATACGAGGTCATAAGTGGACATACGAGGACATAAGCGGACATACGAGGACATAATCGGACATACGAGGACATAAGCGAACATACGAGGTCATAAGTGGACATACGAGAACATAATCGGACATACGAGGACATAAGCGGACATACGAGGACATAATCGGACATACGAGGACATAAGCGAACATACGAGGACATAATCGGACATACGAGGACATAAGCGGACATACGAGGTCATAAGTGGACATACGAGAACATAAGCGTACATACGAGAACATTAACGGACATACGAGGACATAAGCGATCATACGAGAACATAAGTCGATATACGCAGATATACGCAGACATGCGCTGTCCGTATGTCCGTATGTGCGCGTATGTCCGCTTAGTGTAAGCCAATATAGAAATTATAATAATAATATACTTAAAAGCAGATTATATTATAACAATATCTATAAAATAGAGGAATTCATGAAAATAATAATTGTTTAACATAATTATCAAAGAACAGAAAAGTTATATCTTATGGAGTTATCTTAAGTTATATCAATCTTATGGACAAAATTTCAGATGCGAAATGTTATAAAATATACCAATGAATACATTACATCAAATGTCTTATTAATATATTTTAATACAATCTCTGAACTCTATTCCTAATACAACTCAAAATAGGAATACTTTTTTAGGAAATGTAAATCAATACCCAATTCAGAGCTAAATCATAAACTATTAACTGTTATATCTTTAAATTATATAGGCTTAAGAAACAAATGCAATTAATTAAATCGTTTTTACAGACATTCAATTTTGAAAAGATTTTCTGTTGTGAGACAAATCTCGATAAACATATAAGAAATTATAAGATCTCTGAAAATCACACCATTCATAGAACAGATCGCAGTGTTCATGGAGGAGGTGTTATACTAGGGTGAAATAACAATATAAAGTCAATTAAATTTAACAAAATAACTATAACTTTCTGAATCAATTTCTGTTTAATTGTTTGTAAATAATACAAAAATGATATAAAATTCTCTATATATTCTACAAAAAACAAATTTCTTTTCAAATCAATGAATTCGATGAGTTTTTAAAGTGATTTAATACAAACATATTCTGATCATTATTTTTCTAATGTGTGGAGACCTGAATATAAATTTTTTAAACATTTGATACTTCATTTGGAATAAATTTTGAATTTATGATTTTGTCAAATGATAAATTCATATACATTTCCTACTAAATATTCAAAAACCCAGTCATTAATTGATTTAGTTATAGTAAATGATAATGAAATCATATCTAATATTGACATTAAAAATAATATTTGTAAAATTTGTTATCATTTTGTAGTTTTGTAATACTATTGCAGTCATTAATTTTTTGAATGAAGAATATGTAGACTTCTGTGTATAGCATGAGTACGGCTTTAACTTTAATCAATAATTTAAGAGTTAACTCATAAAGTAATTTATTTTTAGTATTTTCTTATTAATATTTGTTTAAAGTTTACAATTTATTATTAATATTTAAATATCACACATCCTGGAACACATTTAATTTTATAGTAATAATAGATGAATTAAGTGCCAAAAGTGAAAGTGAAATTTTAATTTTGCTTAACTCTGTTTAAAACTATATGATTTAACATTTCATCAAGCGAATAAACAAATTAATTTATTATAACATACAATTCCAATTAGCCTGACATATTTCTTGAATTTATCCAATAAATTCTTTCTGTTAAATATAAGATATTCAAATTAAAATATACAAGTTGATATAATAATTGCATATGTATAATATAAATTGATCCTATTAATTTAAATAATATTCAATTTTTCAGAATTATTCGCATTATTATAATTGTCATTCTGTTTGCCATCTAATTCTATTGGATCTCTTCTAAATATTTTATAATAGACTGGTTTTCGCCAATGATTTATCTCTCCTGACTGTTGTATATACGATAATCTAAAAAACAATTGCATTAATCAATTATTTCAAAATAAAAATTAAAATTCAAATACTATTTTCAGAATAATTTTGTCAGAATCTAAAATAATTTATTTATTTTAAATTTCAGTTGTGCTCTGGAATCTGTAAAATCTAAAACTTATATTTTTACAACATCTAGATTTGAGTAGACTTACAATTGTGTAATCGGTCGAACAATTCTTACATGATCGGCATGGATTCTTTTTCGTCTTTCGTGAGTGTATTTAATCTGCGCTAGTCGATTCATAGTCGTTTAGTGCCATCGTGTTTGGGGGCGAGTGTCACTGGAAATGTCCACTCGTATGTGGAGTCGCGGATGATAACCAATGACTTTGAATTTCCTTATCTGTTGTGCGATTTCTTTGGTGTCTGCCTGTGAGTGTCTGTAAGGCCGGAGTGCGATCGGCATCTTGTGCGAGTTGATCAACCCGATCGTGTAAGTCGCGATTGTTGTCAATCCGACATCTGTGCTTTCTTTTGCAAATATGTCTTTATGCTTTGCCAGGAGTTTCTGTAATTTGCTTGTGCGGTGAGGCAAAGGTGTAGTGTTTTGTTATCCGATGTGCGGTGAATCTGCTTCTCGCGGAGGTTAATGCGCAAACCGAAGACATATCCAACATTGAGGCCAAGAATGATCGGATATGGGAGGTTAGCCAGGACATTACCTGTAACCTATTCTGTTTCCGAACCTAGTGTGAGTAGAAAGTGAATGCGGTCGTTGCTTCATGTGTGTCCGTTGATCTTACGGATATTGATGGCTGGTCTGGTCTGGTCTGAGGCCAGGCCGTTGAGCGAAATCGGTGGGACTATTGTGCTAGTGTTTCCTCTGTCGATGTACGCTCGACCACTGATTGTGTTGACCCAACAGCCGATGTTAACCAAATCTAGCGACGACCAATGCAGGAGTTTTATTAATCCTGCATGGCGGGGTGATCGACGCGTTCGTCTGTGTTTGCGGTGAGTGACGTTTCTGGTAAGTTCTCTGCGAATGCTGTGTTTGGCGATGCTCGTCTTGGACACTGGCTGTGCCAGTGGAATTGGGTTTCGTTCGCGTAAAGACAATAACGATATGGACTTGCAGGCTTCTTTTCAAACCACTTTGTTTGGGTGGATCGCCCGATCGATGTTGCGAATTCTCCAATCGATTGCCCCGCTCCAGAGGTTGCCCGACCTGTTGCGCTGCAAACACTTAAATCTGTGGCTTCTCGTTGATGACGAAAGTTTGCCTCTAGGACCAACGTATGCTTGAGCAATTGGACCTGTGTGAGCGCAGTGCTACAAACCAAATGATACCTTTGAGCCGCGGGTAACCTTCCGTGAGGAGCGCCAACGCCGTATCGTTGTCGACTTTTTAAGTTGGAGTAGTCGAAGCTAATCATCATAATATTGGGTTACTGTTTCTGAGAACTTGAGAGTGCGGTTACCTGCTTCGACCAGTGAATTGCATATAGCGAAACCGAAGAGATCGATGAATGATTAGAGTGTTTTGGTCCAATCGATTTGATCAAGGACTGGTGCGATATCCGTCGCGAAGATATTGAATGCATCGTCGCTCATATAACGCATAAGGGTAGCGATTCGATCTTTTTCGCTGAGCGACATTGTCTCGACCTCGAATAGATTTAGACATGAGTCGATGCAAAGTGGGAATTGTTTTCCTGAGTACTTCGCCAGCATTTCTCGGGAATAACTGGCGACTGTGGCGGACGCGGTGTCTTCTGAATCAGACATTATGTCGAGTTGTGGTGCAGTTGGTGTGGGTGATGTGCGGATTGATCGTCCCGTTGTCTGACATCCGGAGCGAAGATCAATGTCGACGATGTTTTGCCTTCGAGAGTGGAGATGGAGGTGGGTGTGGATCGGCTCGGCATTCTGCCGACTGCGCCAACATTAGACACGTAATGTGGTGTTTGAGTGTCTCTCTTGATTGTGGTGATGGGTGAAATGAAGTGTCGGACAAAAATATTAATTAAACATAAATTTATTTTACATGTGAACGAATTTAGCTACAGATGTTGTTATTACTACGAACTGTATTCAGAGTGTGTTAAACGATAATAATAATGTCATAAAAAGGTGTACAATTGCTTTTATAATGGATTAGTATGTATTGGAAGCTGTGATCTGATTGGCTGCGAGAGTGAGAGTGAAGTTTATATGTGTGCGGAACGTAAGTGATGTGTGCATAATATAATCCGTGGTTAGTGTGTGTTTTAAAGATTAGTGTTTCTGAGCAATTGTTGTTTAGAATCAAACATTACGTGTTTGTAGGTATTGAGGTTCGTCGCTCTCCTCAATAGGCACAATGTAAAAATCATTTACTGTTAAGTGAGACGAACTGTTTATATAAGCCGTAACTCATTGCTGCGCGTCCTTGATTAAGTGTAGAGATGAGCAAAGGCAAGTCCCAGGCCATCCTCAGTCTGATCTAGGCAGGCTCAATTAGAATTGCTTGCCACTAGTCCAAGTACAAGGCTCACATAATTCAAAGCGTCTCAGGTTAAAAAACAATAGGTTTTGGCCACAACCGGTTTTAAGGTCTAGTATTTGCAATTTTGACATTTTAATACTTAAATAATGTGTCAACTAATTTGATCTAATAATTGGCGACATCTCAACAATAAGGTGTTTTTTGTTACACTTTGTATTTATACCCAGTTTACGTCTCAGGGTTTATACTGGAGACAAGGCTGGCCTTGGGTCTGAACCTAGGCTGATAGAGTTTAAGCCCAGGTACAAACCAATGATCGTGAAATTTTATAGGCAGAGGACTAAAATGTATTTTCAAAGTGTTTTTGAAGATCTCTAGAATACATACTATATATGTCAGAGATTAGATTTATAACCATAGTTATTGGTCAATATATCTTGTTTTTCTGCCTTTGCTTTAAAATATTTCGTCCACTTAGAATAGTTATTTTCAGAATAAGAAATCATAATTTATTCCAAAATATAAAGTTTGCATTAATTATTTTTAAATACCTTTTTAATTTTAAATCTAACAATATAATATAGGAAAGATATTTAATTTAAAATTTTAAATTCTTGAATTTGGTTAATATTTTTCTTCTGTGAAATATAAAATGTTCAGACAAAAATGTACCACATGATACAATTATCGAATATGTATAATATAAGTTGATGGTGTTAAGTTCATGGATATTTAATTTTTCAACAATAATTGTATTGTTATAATTGGAAAATTGTTTGCCTTCGAATTCAACTGGGTCCTTTTTAAACATTTTATAATAAACTTGTTTTCTCCAGTAGTTTATTATTCCAGATTGTTTGATATGAGATAAACTAAAACAAATAAAATAAAATTTTATTTATGAAACATTGGAATTCAAATTAGACTTTAGGAAAACATTTAAATGGATAAAGATATTGAATCAAAAAATACCTGCGATTTTCAAACATACATAATTAAAGTAGACATAACATGCATCTGATATATGTATGAAAATATAATATAGAGTTAAGATTACACCTAATCGAGAGTTTTGTCTGTAAGTCAGCTTATCTTACATTATTTACTCCATACGAAATACATTATGCAGTGAAGTCTAATCTATTGTCGCCTCTCGATTAGGTTTACTCCTAACTGTATCTCATAAATGCAAATACTAAGAGTAACTTAAGAGTAATGAAATAACGTAGGCAATCAAAAAATAAATAGATTTTCATTAAATGTTCACCCATTTTCAACATTCTAATTTAGTAGTTTATTGATTTGTTTCAACAATGACTTTAAATCTTACACAAGTTTTACAATAATATTCTTTATCCTGTGATTGCATTTCACTCTATTGACAAAATTAGACAGAGTTTTAAATTTATTTTTCAATATAAAATTTTGGGAATTGAAAAAACGTTTATCAAATGATGTTATTATTTTTTCAATTTTGATTGATTAATCAGAATTAGTTAGAAAAAATTTATTAATTTCCTTTCTAATTTTCATAAAATAAACATAAATCATTAAATTATTATTTAGTAAAAATATTTTTCAAAATATATCGTTTCATGTTTAGAGTATTCATTAATAATTTGAATAAAAAAATTTAATCTCTAAACAAAATTAATAAATGACAGAATTATCAAATCATAAACTTTCCTAATTTACAGTTAAACAGCGTCGCAATCGTATATTGAGGTGAAGTTTCAATTACAGGATAAGGCATATTACTGTGCGCCTTAATCTTACACATTATTAAATTCAGTTTTGTATCTAAAATTTCTTGGAACTCCGATACTAATCAATTGCATTCTGAATGTTGATTCAGGTGTAATAGGAGGTAGGTAATAATCTTGTATATTGCTCGACAGGAGCCCATATATTAAATATTCTCTGGAACTAAAAAATGACGTTCTCCTTGGTAGTGTTTTCAAATATTCGAATGGTTGTTTTATTTTGATAATTTGCGTATACATACCAATACTGCGATATAAATTTGAATTTTTATCCTGCAAACAAAATGTATTAATTTTAATTACTTTTGACTCAATAAAATCTTGATTGAAACAAGTTGATTTAATTGAATGCACTTATTTATAGATTCACAATTAAATAAATTATGAATTCTAACAAATAATAAATTTGTAAAATTAAATTATTATATTTTTGACCCGTGATGGATAAATTAAATATAGTTAATTTTCTTATTTTTCTTCTTGAAAGTTTTGAAATCTTTTAACTAGTAATAGAGGCTTTAACTAGTGGTTTACTAAATATACATATTAAATTTAAATTAAACTAATATATTTGTGAGTAAGCTCTCTTATCATCATATCATATAGTATTAGTTCACGATGCCTATATTTAAATGTACAAGAGGCAAAGAGGCAAAGAAGCATTCATGAACATGTATTGAAATGTATAAAATTTATCCGAAATCACTGTAATTACAAATGGAATACTATGAGTACTAAATAGTTTATTAAAAATATTTATAAAAAAATTTTTCCTACAAATACATGGATATATTTAAACTGGTTTCAAGAGGCGAACATTTTAAATCTAACTCCTAATACTGTATAATAGATTTATTTTATTAAAATTTGAATTACTTGAAATAAACTTCTGCTAAGTGCTCCTGCTCTAATAATGGCATCAATTTCACCATTTTTAATGCAATACTCAGTTCATTTATTGTCTCAATTGTCTGCTTTCGTGGTATTGTTAATAGCGAATAAACACAGCCACCATAGCATGTTGTCCAGACAACACACGACAATATCCATTGGCCAATTAGATAATTGTATATAACACAGTCGGGTAAATGTCTGTTCATTTGCTGTTTGAATAGGATTGTTATGACATTCCAGTATAGGTTTAATTTAATTGAATCGATTATGATTTTAGAAGACATCTTCAATATTAGAAACATTATTAGTATAGACATCAACATTGATAACCAAATAAATATATCGAATGGTTTGAATAAGTTGGCCGAATAGATAGTTTTAGGCAGAGGTGATGTGAATGTGTATTGTTGTATGAAATGTGGATAAAGGAATTCAATTGCTTCTAAACGGTTGTAGGTTTGGGCTAATGATATCCCGAAATCGGCTTGCTATATAGAAAGTGCAACTTACTAAACGACAAACACAATGTTGAAGCATATTGTTATCAGAAATACATAAGACAGCGCTTGCAATTTAAACAAGAATTAACATGTTTCTAAACTATAACAGGAACACTTAGAGTGGAAATCTGAACCCTTAAAGCGCGGTAATTCTTTTTATTACTAGGGCAAATTAACAAAAATTCTAAAGTGGTTGTCTTTTTTAACTTTGCTTTCAAATAAAAAGAAATATATATATATATTCGAATTTTTGCAGTATGTATTTTGCAAAATCTCGAGGGGGATATTTAATCTATTGCCCCTTGGCCACCCCTGTTAAAAAAACTTGATTAAATTTTATAAAAATTATATTATTCAAATATAATTAATTTGAGATAGCACAGTTAAGTGTATGTTATTTAAATTTATCAATTTAATAATTTTTAAATATTCATTTTGCAATTTAATGAAATAATAAAATGTTTTTGAAAATTTAAAAAAAATCAAACCTTTGATTGAATCAGACCGACCACTCCATTCCATTTATTAGTATAATTATTCAATTTATTTCCTCTAACATTATTACAATCATGCATTTCATAGGTAAAATTAAATAATTGCTTAAACAAATTAAACAATTCGTTTTCGATTCCATTGATATATTTAATAGTGCCAAGATGATTGATTTTTGTTTGAAGGAAAACTAACGGTGGAAACTAGAATATGAAAAAAATGTATTTTACTCTTATGAGAAGAAACAGGTATTTCTGATCGTTTCAAAATAAATTAGAAAATATCAATTTAATTAATGGAAATTAAATATTAATAAAATATAATTTTAGATAGTTATGAGCTTATAATATTTAGCAGAGGCCAGGCTTAGGTCAAGCTAGACTCCAGGTCAGTCTACAAGAGTTTTGCGCGTTTCCAGGCCAAGGCTGAAGCTCTCAGAGTTTAACCATGCCAAAGCTCAAGTTAAAAAATTATGGGCCTAAGCCAGGTCCAGGCTTAAGTTGTTTTTACTATGGACCTGGTGTGGCATTATTTATATGTAACAAAAAATAAAATAAAACAAAGTGAGTAAAATAAAAAATTTAAAAAAATTGTTATCAGCTTAAAAATTAAACCCACTGCTCAAGTATATTTTTTTGCAAATTTTTCGAGATATGAAGGGCATATTGCAGGAATATTGAGACTCAGAGTGCCTAAACGCACGTTAAAGTTAAGATACAGCTAATAATAAATTCATGCTAATTTCCACGTCATTTTAGGATGGCAATAAGAGGGTGGATTTAAGGAATCCTTTGTTATTGAAAAGGCTTTAATCCTCTAATGAAATGCGAGTAGTTTTCGATCCCATCTTCCAAAATATATATTTTGAAATTTATTAAAAAAATACTAACCCTGATCTATTTCCTAAAATTATACATAATGTACCCTGAGTTATTTATTTCCGCAGTATCTCAACTATATGGTGCTTTTTTAACACTCTTTGAGTGTGGAATATTGGTTATTTCTCTTTAGCTGTTCAAGGTTTATACTAGAGGCCAGGCTCATAGAGTTCAGGCCCAGGCCGAGGCCCAGTCTCGCAATATTTTTAAGTTTATGATAATGAGGCTTGGGCTAAGGCCCTAAGTTTTCATATCAATGTTCATCACTAATAATAATAGATGAAATTTTCAATATTCAAAATATCTCATTCACTCCTGAAACTATAACTCGTGTAGCCAAGCAGGTGTAGCCAAGTTTAAATGAGTCGAGATTATAGGTGGGATTATTTTAAAAAAAGCATTCTCAAGATGTTTTGAGTATATGAAGGTTACCTAACTGACGTTTTGCGATTTATTGTATTTTTACCTAACTCTCCCTGTGCATTTTCCATATTTTAGGATTATGCATAACCACTTTGGCATTTTCCTAAAATACCTCCATATGTAATCCCCTGGCTTGACCGGTCCGCGAACCCTGCTTAATAGTAGATTAAAAATTAAAATAAATTGTGTTCCATTGTTAAAATTACATCAAATAAGCAAATGTATTATTTGGTACTGAAAGATATACCTTATAAGGTGATCAACTATTTGAACTGGTATTTTTAAAAATTTACACAGTTTCAATTTGTTGTTTATAAGCATAATTAATAGGAATAAGGGATGTGCAAACTTGAAAATGTAAGAGGGGGTATTTTTTTGGCTAGAGTCTAAAGGGAGTCCAGTGGAGGTTAAAAAGTCAGATTTGAACAATTTTCGTCTAGGTGGTCCAGGGTGGGAGGTTAAAAAAATCATTTATTGCTCACAACATGTAATAAAGTGTTTTTATGGCTTGTTCTAATACAAATTGGGTTAAGACAAGTGTAAAATTGCCCAAAAATGGGTGTATTTCAAGATATTTTAAAATTGAAAACTTTCTGAAATCAATAGAATGTGAAATAAATAATATTATTTCGAAATCTTATGATTCATTATTTCGAACTCTATTACTCAGAATTTAATGTTGTATCACATGCTGCACTTGATGTTCTTTATGATTTTGCAATAATATGTTCCTGACACTCCTTATAACAATGTAATACAAAGCTGTGAAAAGGTGGCAATTAATGGCCACTTATGCAGACGTTATTTTCCATCTTATAAATCAAAGCTTAATCGCGCATTCAGATAATTTATTCGATATTTCGTCCTGTGATTTAACTCTATAACAATACACTTATTAGATATACAGTACTTCAACTTAATATTTTAATACAGAAGTTATCCAATTATTTCTGAAATTGTTTTTTTTAAAAAAATGTTATTCTCATTAATTCTTCAGTTTTGTTAAGGTAGTCATGAATAAAAGTTTGCAAATATTGTTCTTTCCATTACTAATGTTGAAGAAATTAAAGTTAAAAAGTAAACTATTATCTAATGAACAATAGTAAAAGTAATTTATTTTAATCTGGTTTTTCAAGTTTATTTTCAATTATTAATAATTTGAATAAAATTTCTATCTACAAATCAGCCATGATCTCAATGGGTATGTAATCAGATAAAAGTTTGAAATTGAATCATATCTACTAATACAAACTCTATAGATTTCAATCGAGTTCAATAGAGTTTGTGTTAGTAAATATGATTTAGTTTCAAACTCTTATCTGATTACAGCCCCTATATATTGTAATATATTTCATATATTACGGCCTCCTATCATTAACCCGTTATCACTCATTGACCCCCATATATACTAGACCCACCATAGCAACACTCCATTAGCGTATACCCATATCTTAATTGTTAGAA
>JAQFXN010002125.1:0-13385 GCA_034693365.1 Liacarus xylariae
ACTTTGCACATAATACAGAGGTTGAGGAGGACCCCTGATGGAGAATCCTAGTGGCTTCCTAATAACAGTTTATGCAAATATATACTATAATAGAGTTGAATGAACTAATTACTATAATAGGGTTTTACAAAATTTTCAAGGCAGGATGTATTAGGTAAATAAGATGAATGGTTCTAAAAAATAAATTAACCAAAGCGATATTTTATATTTATGCAAAAATAGTAACAGTAAATTTTTATAAAACTTTGAACATTATTTCATTTTTCGATATTTGGAACATATACAGTCTTCCAGAAATTAAATGGGACACCATATCCGGTCTTTTCTCATTTGTCCATATATTGTTAATCAATAATGTTTTATTTCTCGATCATTTTTTAATATAGTATTTGTAGTAGTATTTTGTAATTCCACCTGAATCAGCAATTATATTATTATATCGTTTTTTTCATCGACAAAACTGAATTATGAATTAATTGAATATTCCTATCAATGATATCACAATATTTGCGTATATTTATGAACAATAATTCTGGTTTGAGTGTACGAATAGATTTGCATTTATTTTTAAGTATCATTGCATTAATAAGCAAAAAAAGACGTATAGCGCATATTTTTAAGTAACCGCATTAATATTCATAATGTATTATAAAGAGACGACCCTTAAACCTTATAATATATGTTGAAATATGAAAGAAATATCTGTTCATATATCACTGAGTTTAAAATCTAGTCATTAAATGTTACCAATTTTTAAGCTCAATTGATTTTCAATATGAATAATAATAATTTAACTATTTTTTAAACCCCAAAATAAATATGATATATATTTACAAATTCAATCAAATAAGTTTGACTACAACAGAGATGACCACTACCTAAATAGCATAAGACAACTATATTTTGTTAATTAATTGTATAATATAGATATATTATAATAGTTCACAATATAGATATTGACAAATATAAATAAAGCTACTTGAAATTGTGTAATAAGATAATATTATTTTGTTTTATTTAGCCAAATTTAGCTCCTACCAAAATACTAGTTAACCTTGTTAATATCTTTAAATATTTGCTTTTTACATTTTGATTAATTCAGTTATTAATTAAGTTTTTTAAAATGTCTAAAGTAAGTAAATTATTTAGAAATTTGATTGAATCCTATAAAGATAATTTTATCGATGATATTTGGCTTAAATGTGAATGTTATGAAAAAAACAATTGTCTATTTGAATATAATTTCTATATTTTTGAATATAAATATTTGAAGTCTTATATGAATGGCCTAAATATTTCATCCATCAAATATATTGTAATATATATTTCATATATTACGAACCGATTCAAAGCCCATACCAAACCCCCCCGTGCTAACTTAGGTCACCCACTGTAGTGCTTACACACGGTAACATATCATTATTAGATCTTTAACTTTGACTATTCGCGGCCCTATTTTAACTCCATTTAAGCTTATGCGTGGCCAGATCTATTGGTCAGAGCATGATGGATTGGCACTCCATTTTAATCAGGAAGTTGACAAATGTCTCCGAGTGCCAGGAGAGCCATTAGCCGCTTAACAAATGCCTAGCGCTAATTCATATATTAATTGATATTAAATGCTATAAGCAGCGGAGTGCCGTAAAAAATAGGTTCATGTTTAGCATTAGCTCACTAAAAGCCTGCAGTATTGTATACGCATACTCAGTGAATGACATATTCCGTTACTCTAACGACTGTAAATAGCAGTGCGTATTGGTGAGTACTCGATGTTAGCTATAATAACCACTGTATATAGCAGTGAGTAATTACGAATGAGTATTTGCTTCCGGCGTAGTTGCTTTCCAAAGCTTCTAGAATGATCTATGTTCGCTCTGAGCAGACTCCGAGCCTGCGCTCTAACGCAAACCGAGGTGTTGAGGTGAAGTACAGAAGGTTAGAACATTGAGATGCTTTGCCTTCGGGCTTAGGAAAGGATCGTGCTCTTTAGAGTTACTAGTTGTGTCCTGAAATACTTTGATGGCTAAACGAAGCTCTGTCCGATCAAACTCTTAGATTATTCCATTCACACTGACTGTATTCTTAGACTTAAACTATTTCTGATAAATAAAGCAACAGTTATTTTAAAGCATTACAAATCAGTCTAAGTCATTGAGTAGAGATATAGGATAGAATAATAATAAGAGGCAGAGATATCGAAGAAGAGGAGACCAGGAGAAGGTTCAGAAGGAGGAGAGAGAGACAGACAGGCCAGCTAAAAACGACTAAGGACGAGACGCCAGGAATTCCGCCGTACTCATCGCAACATAGACCTGCGTGCCTACACATTCAGGCGTCAAATAAAGACGATTGGACGAAGACGAATACGATATTACCGACGCCGACGGCTTCAACAGGATTTCATCGACATCACAGAAGAGAGCCCGAGAACCAGATCGGAGCGAACTCAAGAGACTCAAGTAATCAGGTTAGTCCATCAAAATTGTTGAATTGGCAGAAATTCAGTCCTCTCCTCAAAGGATTGCTCTTGATATTTGGTTGTAAAAGGTCTCCATTTATCTTCCGAATAATACAAGGTTTGGCCAATTGTCCGATTGCAATCGGTTCCACTGAGTTGTTGATCAGTACTACAGGTATAGATCCTCTCTTTGTGTTGACAACCTCTAGCGGTACGACTAGTCAATTCTTTGCGTAGAATGGATTAACACTAATCAGGAAATTTTTGTCTACCTGTCGGGCCACTGTCAGACGTCTGATTACACATTCGTTCGGTTGGTGCATAAATGGGTGCTTCACGCGGACCTTAGGTAAAGTGCGGCCATTGTCATAAAGTTGTTCTATCTCTTCCGCCACATCTTCCACGAACTCATGCGGTAGGATCTGTGCCATCAGTGAGTCATCGATACCTTCTTCGGTGGCGGCTCTACTGCTTCCGTCCGGTTCCTTATTAGTCTGTGCTTCTGATTCAGTACCTGTCTCTCTATTTTTCCCTTCAGAATAGGTCTCGTATTCTTCTGTTGTCGTGTCGTCTGTGTTGCCGTCTTTTGGAGGTCTCACTGGTGGGCAGTTTGTTCTCCACTGGCGGTACTGTTGTTGCGGTCCTTCTCCAGATAAATATCAGCACTGATTCAAAGTCCTTGGGTTCAGTACCTCATCCGCAAATCTTATCAGCCATCCTGAAAGTAAGACGATAATGTCTGCTTTGCGCATATAATCCACTCCCAGACAAACAGGAGGACTGATGTGATCTAACACACAGACTGACATCACAACTGAGCGGACATTGAATTCAATTGAGACACTCTTCAGCACATGCTCAGGCATAGCAGTGTTGCGGTCCATCATTGCCAGACCCTCATCATGCCAAAGACCCACTTCCAGGCCTTGACATCTCTTCGCCCATTCAGTGTTGACAAGAGTGAGAACACATCCGGTGTCGAAAAGGGCTGCCACTCGAATGTTGTGGAACATCACGTACTGCACCGGAACATCAGTTGAATCGGTGTCCTTCAGAGGGTAGTCTCCAGGGCCGACCTATCTCTGCTTCTCTTTTGGCGCCTTTGACTTAAGCCATCGAATCGCTATTTTAATCCCAGAATCGGTTTCCTCTTCTATCTGACCCTTTGTTTCGGATGAGTGACCAGTGATACACTGCTCGTCCTTTTGTTCCATCTCTTTATTCAAATGATATGTATTGAATGCTTTGGTTGGTTGGCTACCAGTAGGTCCGCTTTGATAGTACTGCTTTGGTATTGTTGGAGGGTGTGGTGGCGGTCCTGTTCCTCCAGGTGTGGGCTGTAATTCTGTATTTATTTGCGAAATATTGTTAATATCGGTCCCGTCGGGTGCTCTTGAGGCGGCAGCTCTTCCTGCCCTTCGCTCATTGAAGGCTTTCCAGTTTTCGTCGATTCGCCTCTTGTTTAGTGGTTCTGGGCATTCTATCTGACGGTGACCTTCCTGTCCACAGTTGAAGCATAGGAACTGGAAAGTACTGTTTGGCTTTCGGGTCTGTATATTGGTTCCTAGATTCAGGCGGAGATTGTTATTAGGCGGACCCCTGTATGTATTGGCCGGTCCTGAAGATTGGGTCTGCGATGCATTTGATTGATTCCCTCTTTGTTGGGAACTTCTTTTAGCCGTCCTTCCGGTGGTTCTGTTCATCTCAAGACTTGAAAGTGTATCAAATAGTCGGTCCATGTCTTTGTGGGCATAAACTACTGCGTCTTTGAAAGCCTCCTCATTGAGCCCGTCCTGAATGATATCGATAATAGTGCTGTCATCGATGGGTACACGAACTTTGTTCTTCAGTTTGACCACACGATGGACGAATTCGACGGCCGTCTCATTCGTAGTGTATTGTCGAGCGCTATGGAGTCGGCGAATGTTCTCCGATTCGGTACTTCTCTTAAGATATGCGTTACGAAACAGGTCCTTGAATTGTGGCCAATTTGAGCGCTGGGCATAGGCTTCATACCAAATAAGTGCCTTCCCTTTCATTGCAAACTCTACTTCCCGTGACTTTATCTCATCAGTCCATTGGTTACTTCGGGACACTTTCTTAAATTGGTTTAACCAATCCTCTGCTTTGACGAGCTATCCCCAAAACTCAGGCGGTTCGTGTCTAATAATGATTGGTTTCGGTCGGGTCTGGTAAAGTGGATCCAAAATCGGTTCATTGATTCCGCAATTGACTGAAATGCTGTCATAATATCAGTTGGAGTAATAACTGGTTGTTGTGTCGATCCTTCTGCTGACGGTTCGCGTGTCGATCCTGAGGTAGCGGACGATTGGCTGATTCGGTCCGTTGTATGTTCTTCGGGTCGGAGCTCTACGTCTTGAGTGAAGTGCCGTCCATTTGTGCGGTCAGTAACAGGTGTTTTGCTATGAATGGGTATGTTTTGGCGAATCCTCTGTTCCGTTCCACCAGTTCCAGCCGTCCTTCGCGACAAGATTCGGGTTTGTGTGATGTTGTTGGCCACCGCCTGCTCCGCTGCTGCTACTTCCGCTCTCTTTCTGGCCAACAATTGCAGTTTCTATTGCCGTTCCAGTTCCTTCTGTGCCTGTAGGTGCCTGATCTTAAGCTGCCTGAGTTCCAGGTCCAGCTGTTCTTCTTGTATCAACATTTGTGGTAGTGGTGGTGTCCTTCCTTTGTTGTCTGCAATGACAATTAAGATGTCTGTGTCATTGACTGCATCTGTATATTCGTCCTCTCCTTCCGGCTCTTCTTCTGAAGAATAGTCGAGTCCATCCCTGCTCTCGTCCTCTAAGCGGTTCAAGAAATTGATTGCCTCCTGTTCCATGTCCTCCTGGTCTGATTCGACTTCCAGTTCCATCACTGCATTGAGTGCCGCTCTGTTTCGCGCCCTTTGGTCACGATTTTCGCGGGAATCCATTCAAAAACGAATGCTTGGTTTACGAGAGGCAAAGTTACCGGTATTTCCAGTGTATGGAAATACTCCGCACCCAACACCAAATGATCTGATACTTCTTCTGGACCGGGGGTTTTTGGTCCAACAGGGGGTTTCACTCTAACGTCTCGTCCATTATCTTAGGTTTTCGGTCCTTTGGTCTCAGATTTCGTCCTCAAAATCTGTTTCGTCCGTCAATTAAAAACATTTAACAAAATATCCTAAAAATTAGCTAAAAATAACTTTCATATAAGTAAAAACAATTTTAAAACTTTTATTAAATATTTCTTTATTTTTCTTAAATCAAAATTAAACTAAATTCACATTTTTAGTACAGAAATAACACAAGTATTTGCACATAATTAGGATAGAAAAACAATTCTAAAGAGAACTGAACTGAAAAACAACTTAAAGTATTTCACATTTTATACTATAATTCGAGTCTAAAATAATGGAAATGTTTTAAGCCTTGAGTTTTGGTCGACCTTTATTTCAATTCTTTGAAAATGAGTTTTGAACTTTTGGACCTTTACTTCTCAAAACCTCAAGTCTTTGTGTGATTCCGGCTTTAGCTTAGGTACCGCTCCCACTCCTAGTCCTATTCCTTGTCCTCTACCACCTCCTCATTCACTTATTAGCGCATTCTCATCCGGGGCTCCTCTGCTCCTGATTAGATATTATAATCCTTTAGATAAATAAATCAATAAATAAGCCATTCTATAATCTTTGAAGAGCTTTATTTTTCTCTGTTTTGAAATGCATTTGAAATTAATATTTTCATACATACATATTGTTTAGCATAAGATAACTTGGGTAAATTCAAATATATTTCAAATCACTCTAATCCAACGGTCCAATTGTACTCATTGAAAAAGAAACCGCTGAGCACCGGACACCAGACACTGGTTGCTAAACGCTTAAAGCTACCAAATGGAGGCTATGACTAAAACGGCTCATAAAATTACCAAGGTCACCAGTTAACAAATAAGATTTATTCAACATATAATTAATAAATATTGAGACAGTTTTTAAATAAATATAATGAATAACACATGAATATTAATATACGTCTCAAAATTCTGTTGATTTATTTGATTAAAATTAAGAACCTATACTAAAGACACAATATTTTACATATCCTTTCAAATTGTATTCACTGAAACATACGATATATTTAACAAATTAATCTTAATTTTTTAACTCCACATTAGTAGAAAAGGGTCTTGACTAAAATGGCCTGAAAAATTTATATTTAGGCACAGACATGTGCCTGTACACTTTTAGTCTAGACCGAAGAAATGCAGTAAATAGATCCGTTTGCAACTTTACCCCACCTCAACTACTGTTTTCCTTCAAGCTATCCAGTTTCTTAAATTTTAAAGAAAACACAGTAACAAGGTGAAGTCGATAATTCTACAACTTGTTAGCCTAACCTAGTATACTCCATTTTGTAGAGCATATTTTATTATCTTATCAAAATACATTTTAGCTGCTAATGGCCAGAGGGAAGGACAGAATAATTTATTTAATTTTCACTTCTAAATGGTTTCTATTGTATGTTATAAAACTCATAGACATATTTGTATTGAAAGATATAATTTATAAGAAATCAAAGTTACTATAGAATCCATTTACTGATTCCACCAAATTTTTCTAATGTTTTAAAAATTAAATCTACATTTAGCACTTATTTATTTGTAAATAATAAATTTTGCCAATAACCCCTTAATCACCCTTATAAACCCTTTTGAATTTTAACTCGCATGCAGGCTTGCCAGTAAAAGCATCAATATATGTTAGTGCATTATATAAAAGTGCTGAAAACTCATTTAACCCATTGTCAAATCCTAAGAATAAGCAATTAGCAGCTAGTATTCTAACAAAGTGTCTATTAATTGGTTCTTAGCATTGTGGCATGTGCAGAATTTTGATTGTAAGATTATCGACTCATCCTTGTTAGTTAGTAGTCTATCAAATTAGAAATATTCACAAACTGTAAATAAATAATTTTATGAATACTACTAACATATATAAACGTTGTTACAGATATACCTGCATGAGAGTTAAAATTTAACAGTATTTTAAAAATTGATTAAGAGCGTATTGTCAAAATTTATTATTTTTCAATATGTCAGTGCTAAATATAGATTTAATTATTTAACAAATTAGAAAAAGTTGTTTGAATCAGTAGATTAATCTTACAAAGCGATATGAAAATTCTGGTTATTGTATTATATTCAGTACAACATATGTAGAAAGTGACAGCTTTTCTAGCCGCTAGTGGTGCGTTTTCAAGGTTTGGCGGGGCTTATGCGAGATGATTAATTAAGTTTTATGTGAATTAGACTCCGATTATAAATTTTTATGTAGCACTGAGTATGAATTATAGAATAAGTGACTGCTCATGTCTAGCAGTGAAGTAAGAACAACTGAGAGCCATATCATTTGAAAAAAGTCTAAATAAATAGACTCAGTAGCAGGGGTCGAACCAGCGACTTTTTGCCATAGTAAGGCGAGAACCATACCTACTTAGCTACTTCCGCGCTCTTTTAAAGTTTTACAGTCTTATAAATTTGAAATATTTTTCTTTACAAAACTGGAAAACTTAATTTTTTTAATTCCTTTTCAATATATAGAAAATGACTTATTTTAAAAAATAGGAAACTGTTAATTAGAATTTTATTAAAACTTCGAGACTTACTCAAATTTGAGAAATTCATAAAATCACAATGGCCAAATTATTAATTTAATTTTTTTCGAAAAACAGGTACCCTCTTATTTTTAACAAAGATTATTTTCACGAAGTTAGATTCAAAAATATCAACTTGCTTTATTTTTATAAAACATACCTATATATTTTTAACCGGGCCAATGGATAAAAAAAACTTGAAGAAAAATTTCCGGAAATTTTTTTACATTTCATACAAAAAATAAATAAATAATTTCATTTAGTTTAATAGCTAGTTCCAATAAATAGCTTTCCTAGCTTTTTACCCCCGTATGACTGATGCGGAGGACATATTCTAATATACAATTTAAATTTTTATAGCTTATATTTTATATTTTTAAAATTATGATTTCTTACGCAAAATATAACATGATCATGTCATTATATCAACATATAACATGACCGACCATAAACACCATTAAAATAAAGTTAGTTAATTATACATAAATTTATAGGTTATATTACAGTTCAAAATCTATCGAAATTTAAAAAATTCTTATTGGTATGTTTAATACCTCGTTTGTTTGCGCTTGTTCCAATGGCAACGGAATATATTTTGGTACTTAAATGTGAAAAATTGTATTTACGTAATTATTGAATACAGATTGTAGTGATGGATATGAATAAACCTATGGAAAAATGAAACTGATTTATAAGATTTGATGGCATTTACATGTACATGATAATTTTTTAAGAATAAAAATTCATATTTTAACAAAGTGTTTGTCAATTTTAAAAATTTAAAAACTTTCTAAAAAATTAATTTAAATCTTTAAAATCTAGGGATTTTGTAGTCACCCTAATAGTTTGTCGAATTATATATGCTTGATAACATTTATGGTTTAAAATTGAAAAACCGAAATTTTTAATCATCACGTATACTATGGCAATAGTTATATTAAAGTTTATGAATTTTTAGTGTGCTTAACGAATAGGATTGGTCAATCTTCCAACGCAATATCGAAATTTTGATTATGGTATTATATTCTATACATCATGTGTGAAATATGATAGATTTTCTAGCTGCTAGTGGTTCCGGAAATTTTTCTACATTTCATACAAATAATACATAAATTATTTTACTTAGTTAAAGAGCTAGGTCCAATAAATAGCTTACCTAGCTTTTGCCTTCTACTGTATAAGGAAAAGCAAAGATTTTTTAATTATTTTTCATAGACTCACAATTTAAGTATTTCATCAAGACCACGATCGTAAAATATCCATGCTATATTGATTATTTATTTTTAAAAAATTAAATAATAGATTTCATTTAATAAAATTTATCTGTACTTGATATTGGTCATTTAGACTAGAATAAATTATTTAGTTTACAATTACGTGTGCGAACTATGGTTGCCAATTCAAAAGAGATACCATTTTGGTTTAATTATAGTTCATTATTATAACAATATTACAGTTATTTTAAAATATGAATTCAATATTTATATTAGTTCAATAGATCTGTAGATATAATGATAAGTGCCGGGCTATTATATAGTTTCATGGAAATGGCAATCATTTCAAAAATTTGATTAAAATCAAATTGAGCTTGGCTGCAAGTAAAATGATTTTTACTCCAGTGTCTAGATCCCCGGGCAAATAAATCAGTGCCCAGACAACAAAGTCCATCTACTGATAGGTGAACTCCAATAGAACGGCAAAATCGGAGCATTTAGTCTGCGATCGGAACCTAAATCAAGAGGAAAACGAATGATTGCGTTTGAAATAAACAATAAATGATAACAATTCGCCAATTAATCAGTTGTTATATATCTAACAGTTGTGAGAAATAATGAATACATATGTCTAACAGTTTAACCAAATATTCTAAATTATCAAATGCACAAAAATCCCAAACAATTAATTAAAGATTAGACAAAAATTAATCAAAATGTGTCAAAACCTAATCCAATAAATAATAGCAATAATGAGAGTCCAAAGCGAATGCTTTTGTGGAACAGTCCTAACCATCATAACAGATAACTAAACAATTATCCAATAATGAGATTGCATTCAAATCATTTAAGACAAGGGATAACCGGAAACAAAATATACTTTAAAGTCAAAGAAGAGAGAAAAGTGAATAAATAGAAATCACGGCACTTCATAAAAGGAAAAGAGATAAATAGTATTGTTCAGACTATAGGGAATATTGTGAGTAAATCAGACAAACTGTCCGCCAGAGCTGGTGCGACTCATCAGGAGTGAATTGTATGGACAGTACTACCGACTCTCTGTTCACATTTAGAAACTGTTAAATTGATTAATAAGTCACTTACGTTATACGTATCGGTATTCGGTTGATTTATTAGATTGCCTCAGTATTATTATCACCTAAATTTTTAAGAAACCGTGCACAAGATACAATGTTTTAGGTGTGCTTTCAAATTATAATCATTGAAATATACGAGATATTTAACAAATTAATTTTAATTTTTTAACTCCGCAGTAGAAGATAAGCAGAAAATAGATCCGTTTGCACCCTTACCCGCCGCCACCACTGCCTCCCGACAAGCCATCGCAACCACTTCCATCCTACTTTCACCGCCAACATCCACTCATCTATCTATGAGATGGTAGCTTCTTATGGAATTGGGAGTGTTTGATAATTCTATGGAAGTGAATCTTATTGGGATAGGAGTCTATGATAAATCAATGATATGTGTGCCTCTGATAATACAATGGGATGGTAAGAAATATCTCGTATGCTTTAATGAATACAATTTGTAAGGGTTTATTAAGAATTGTGTTTTGAGCAAAACGCTAATTAACGTGCCTTAGTTAAATTGCGCGGGCATAGGTCAGAATTCCCCTGAATTGGACAAAGTAGTATATTAAGTTACTAGTATTTTATTGATTTTAGTCTTCATTTTATTGCTAATTCAATTAATCAATTGGCATAATATATATATTTTCTTAAACCTTATGAAAAGATGAATTCAACAATATAAGTAGTATATAGCTCGAATAGACATGACCTCATTTGACCTCTGTGTTAGTGACCTCATCACTATATCACTATAGTGAGGGCCATACAGCAAATGGTTGCCAGAAAAATTTCCAGAAAATATTTACTAAAGATGATTTTTTGTGCATTGGTCCAGGTAAGAATGGACTGATAAGTTTTACAAAAACAAAGCCTGTTGATATTTTCGTTTCCAACTTGTATGAAATAATCTATGTCAAAAATAAGAGGCCACATGTTTTTAGAAAAAATTCACTTAATAATTTCATCATGGCAGATTTTTGAATCTCTCAGTGTTTATAGTTAGAAGAATTTTTATATAAACAATTATTGTTTGATTTATATGTCATCATGCGATTATCATGATTGAATTCTGTAACAATCATTTATAGAGTCAGACATACTCTTTATGAATTCATAACATTTTCATAATGAAACGAATTTCTTATAAATTACATGCGCAATGAGTTTTATAAATAAATCTTATTTATTCTTAAATAATTAATTTTTTTAAGTAATTTATAGCATTCCATCACTCTATGAAACTTGGAATAAAATTGTTGGACTATAATAAAGTTGATATTAATTTTTTGGAACCCAAAGGATTTTAAATTGAGTTCTGGTTAAGACACGTTTAGTTGAACGAGTTTTCACCAAGATTAATAGTTTCTTTTTATATAAATTAAATAATTTAAGCACAATTATTTTAAAATTATTATCTAACTGAAATTAAAATTATCTTCAATTTAAAATTAATATCTATATATGTTGTAATAGAATTTTTCGAATTCCTCGTAAAAATTGTTAAATAAGAAATAGTTGTTATTTTAAACTGTAAGAATTTTAGATAATTTATAGCCATGCTATCATACTGTGAAAATTGGAGTAACATTGGCCAGTAAAGATGTCAAAAATTGAAAATCATTTTGAATTTTAAAATAATAATAACTTTTTACTTTTCGAAAGCGAATTAACTGTCGCTCTGCAAATGAGGCATATCCTTATTTTAATTTCCATTAAAATGTGAGGATGCACAAATTACAAAATGGACTCACAACAAAATCAGCTCTAATGGAAGTTTCAACTATTCAAGAATGCCATATTTCAACTTTCTGAATTTAGCACCTACATTTGGACCAAATTTAACACTCTGTTTTCTAAAGTAAAATTAGAGGAGGGGTATAGCCTTAATAACACTTTTGAATTTGATATCTTGCAAAATACCCCTGACATTTTACTCCAGTTTTATTTTTCAACATACTCTACATTGTGCATCTTAATTATTAAAAATAATTATAGCTCCTTCCTAACTTGATGGATACTTGTCTCAAAATGCATATTATAATCTAATGGGATGGGAACCGATGATAATCCTATTTGATAGATGTCTATAATAATTAACATGCTGTGAAAAATGACACCAAAGGGGACTTACTGAACCACTTCAGATTTTCTTAGGAAAACGGATTTATATATATTGTTGTTTTAGAAATTAATCGCAATTTTTCTTAATTTAAAATTATGATTCATATGAAATAAACTAATAAATAAATTCTTATAATATTTCTTATTATAATAATTCTTTGAAAGACAAATGTCATTGTAAGTATTTATTTAGTTGAACAAATTATCATATGAAACATATTTTAAATCTTGAACAATTGCAATTAATTTATAAAACAAGAAAAAAAGAAACTGAAATAAAATTAAGAAAACATTAAGATATTATGTTGATATCCAGTGGTGATATACACTCAACATGTGTTCAATATAAATGAGATTAACTATTATTTAACAACTGTATTGACAACAATTACTAATTTTGACAATATGTGGATTAAATACTATATCAATAATTTGGACACTCACGAGGAGGATTGGGCAATCTACCAACGCGATATTGGAATTCAGATTATGGAATTTTAATCAATAGATTATGTTTAGAATGTGACAAATTTTCTAGCTACAAGTGGGGCGTATTCATTGCTTGACCGGGTTTAATGCGAAATGATTATTTTTGTTTTATTTAGTTTTTGTTGTTGTTTTATTTATCTCCCCTTCTTAGACCTATTCTAAATTGATTTGAGCATCAATGTCTATACCCATGTTTTGTATTGACATGTCTTTCTTCACGCTTTCATGCTTTATCTATATTAATTTGCAATAATTAATATTGTAATTACACTTACAAGGAGAATCATGAAAGCTGCAACTCGCTAGCGCTAATCTGTCTATTGCATAATATTAGGGGCATTTTTGTATCCTACCAAAAAGATTTCTAGCT
>JAQFXN010002126.1:0-13384 GCA_034693365.1 Liacarus xylariae
GTTATTTGAATATAAAAAATGAATGTAATATTGATTCAAGAATTCGCTTATATTTAGAGAATAGAGTCGACAGAAATATATATATATTTTTCGTTTTGATTAATAATTTGATAAATAGACAAAAACCTATGTCTTCTTTTAGAAAAGAAATGGCGTATAAAAAATTAATGTTTTGTGTACTACAAGTCTAGTGAATAGTAATTTCAAAAGAGCTCTCTTTTGTAAATTTCTGATTAAAACTTTTTTTTAAAGCATACAATAGAAACGATTGAATTAAATCAGACTATACTGTACTTAAAGACTACTGCATTGAAAAAAAACTCGAATGAAATAATATTATCGTTTGAGATATGAAAGCATAAAATATTATACATTAGAAATACAAATATAAAACAACAGTTAAAACAAAATAAAAACTTTTATTTTGCAAATTCAGAAGTTTTTGCTAACATTTCCTTAAATACGCCCGAAATAAATATTAGTGTCAGCGATGAAAATAGAAGTCTTTATAAGAGTTAAGGGCGAAAACTCAGAACTTTCAGCAGAATTTAATTTGATTTAATGAAATACAAAGTTATTGAGTGCATAAAAAGTATTTGCATTGAGTTTCTTTTCTCTACAGTACTCTAAATAATTAATTTAAGTTTGAAAAAACAATACAATCAAAGATTTTGGTTTTGATCACTTGAATACAAATCAAAGAATATTTAGTTTTAGTTTTAGTGAACATCAATGATAATAAATTGCTTATGCTTTCGATATTTTGATCATAAAATCTATTGAAACGAAAATATTTTCATTCAATATTTTTAAGTAAAGTATTGTCGGATTTAATTTAGTTGTGAATAAACACTATTTTAGTTCGAGTGCCTTAGCAGACGACTCCTCAAAGTATAATTGCAGTGAATTAAAGCTCTCTTTGGCTTTTGTATTGCATTTGAATTTAGACTAAACAAAATTCTTTGAACGCCTAATCAAGCGCTGCATAAATGCATTAAAATATATGTATTTATGTATAGCTATTAAAGCAAATATTGCCTCTCATATACACAGAATTCAGAATTAGATATAAAAAAAAGGTACACAATATTTCATTTTATTTAAGTAAATAATTTGCTTTTAAAACTTTAGGTGTTTAGGTGTGCCTATTATTACAGTTATGTACGGAACAAATATTTTTTGTTCCAAATTCTGTGCAAATTTGCTTTTTTCGTTATACATATTATACGCAAACAATCTTTTGCTAAACATTGGGTATTAATTAATTAATTACCAAAACTTATAATATCTTATAATAACTTTTACTATCGATGCTATAAATTATTGTAGATATGAACTGATCATACATTAAATAGTGTTTTATGTTATTGTTATGTAAACGTGATATAACTCTTACATTAAATTAATAAAACAAAACAAATTATAAGAAATCGATTTTTGTATTTATTTCAAACCTTTTCTTATTCATAAAAACTTATTTTAGCAGACTTTTGATGGAAAATAAATTTCAAAATACATGCGTAAACAGAAAATTAAAATCAATAATAATAAGTATTCAAAATTGGAAATGAAGTAATATTAGAGTTGAGGAATGGTATCATTTTTCTCTCTTATGAATAAACTCTAATATAGACTATTATTAATATAAATGTGTTCTCAACACAAACACACACTCGATATTCTTTAATATTCTCTATTCTTACGGATTATTGGAAAGAAGAGATGGAAAGAGAGATGGAAAGAGAGATGGGAAGAGAATTTAAATAAAACATTACAAATTTTTACTGTTTTTCTATTTTTAACTTTTTTGAACTTTTGACCAAAATTTCTTTCTTTTAAGTCAATCCTTTTATTTGTTATAAATAAAAATAATCTATTAAACATTAAAAGGGTTACATTGAATTAGCAAGTACTGTAGCACGTTTACTACCATATTTATCATGTTAATATTTCTCAATTTGTTTTTAACTCCGCTTTCGAAGAAAAAGGAGTATATAGATTCGTTTGCACAGCCGCCCACATCTTCTTTAATAGTAACGATACGATTACCTATTATAATCCAATGGGATATGAGCTTCGAATGCAATGAGAATCTATTACAATTCCATGGGATGGGAGCCTCTAATGCAACGGGATTATATGATCATCTAATGGGATATGAACTCATGACAATTCTATGAGATGGGAGCCTCTAATTGAATGGGAACCTATATTAATTAAAATGCAGTGAACCACTTAATATTTTTCTAGGAACCATGATAATGCTTTGAGATGGGAGCCTATGTTAATGCTATGGAATATGAATTCAGCTTAATATTTTTCTAAAAAAGCGGAGTTATATATATTAATGGCCATTCTTGTTTTTATTTGTCTGGATTACTTTGTTTTACAATTTGGCATTTTTTGGAAATTTTAACAAAAAATAATATACAAAACAGCAACAATTATCATTTGGACGAGTGAAAGAAGGTTGTTGTGAAGTGCAATTTGAAATGTAATAGTCTTAGCAATGTAATATGCATTCAGCGAAAAATTCTATAATGATTTTGATAATCAAGTTAAAATTTTTTCAATAATTAGTAGTTTTTCACATACACATGTATATATAATGTATATAGTTTTTTAAATATAATTGGGCCATTACTTTTGGACCATATGATAATACAAATCTCAAACAATTTCTTAGCACAAGTACCATAACCTAAAAACTACTTTTTAAAATTAAAAATTTATGTAAATAGAAAGCCCAAGCTAAAAATAATATGCTTGCTAAAAATGCTAGTTAAGTGCTAACACACTAGAGTGTAAACAGAATAAAACAAAGTCTAATAATCATTAATTCGTAAAAATAAAAGTAATTTTAGTATTTCTTTCTGAATATTTATTTATTTGCTTAATATTAAATCATAAGAAGTAGTGTATTTTGAATTTTGAGTCTTTTCGCACAAAAATTAATATAATTATTACTTTTAAAATTATTTAAGAAATTATATAATAAATCACATAAATTCTTATGAATTATTACTGACAAATATTATGACTTATTTGGCGATTAAATTAGTGAAAACAACAGATAATTTTGTTCAGTATTTAATCAAAAAATTCACATCAGATTAATTCAATACATAAACAATAATTTTTTATAAATTGTGAAAAATAATCTTTTCTTACCGTAAATGAAAAACTGAGTCAATCAATGGAAACGAATTTATTTACATTTAATATAATAAAAGCACCGGATTTTGTGAAAACATATAAACAACAAAATGAGTTTAAATTATAATAAATTAAAGCAAATTAATTATAAGAATAATTATGAATCGATTAATGATTAAGAATTTGAAAAAATGGTCTAAAAATAAAAAATGTTTTTCTAATCAATGATTAAATTATTTGAGATTCAAATGGTTTGCAAAAACTAATACAAAGCAAAACATTAATTGTGTTTAAGTCATAATAAGTAGTAATTTAAAGAGCGTCCGGGAATAAGTGGCACAAGAAAACAATAAGAATAACTCAGAAACTATTTAAGATAATCAAATGAAATTTTATTTGAATATAAAAGACTGTATAAGAAAGAGTTGTAATCAGTTAAATGTCGCGAAGACACCTCTATCTCCTATTAATTTAAGCCTTAGTCTCATATTCTTCGCGAGTGACTGTGCATTAGTTTGGGCCACATTTTGACTGATATTAAGTCAAATTTGTTTAAAACCACGTAAACTCTTTGCAACGTTAGATCTCTTAGAGTAAATATCTTTGCAGAAAACCAGAATATCTCTATTGTTGGGCTTGTGGTACATCAGGCGTATTAGATTCCTAATTAGCAAATTCTATACCACTTTTCTCAAGCCATTGTTTTAGGTCTTTCTGATAATCAAGTGTTGCCAAATCTGGCCAAAATACCATTCCGCTTGTTGTGGAATACTTTTGTATGAATGACAATAAATAGTTCTTAAGACATTCCTCCAAGTCTTCCTTTTGTTTGTATTAATAATTAATTTGTTCAATTTGTTAACCGATTTAATGCAAATATTTGATACAATTCGACCTGTGTGTGGTTTAAAGTCACTCGTTCCGAATCTCTCATATCTGTTGATAATCGCATATATGGTTAGACACTTTTCTACCTGTGCCTCAATGTGTTAAACAGTTTTACTTTTCTCAAAATTCTCTAAATTTTTTATGATTTTGCACAACATTTTTAGCAATAATTTTCTTGCATACAATTGTGTAGCCATTATAAAAGATAATTACTTTAAATTTATAAATATTCTTAGATTCGCATATTCGACAATCAAATCGAACGGATTTGCAACCACAACAATCATTGCTATAGAGCGCGCGACCCTAGTTCATATTGTGACACTTATTCCCGGACGCTCTTTATTCATTAATTTACACAAAACTTATGGCATTAGAAGACCTTTAATAAATGCCCAAAAATGAGACAACGCCTGCTGCTGTACCTGTGCCTGAGAACTAGACTGTCCTTCCATTTCCAACAGATCTCGGGGTAATTTAGATTTTAGTGAAACCTGCAGTTTCTGCCAAAAGGTTTCTTTGTTTTTGAATTCTTTACTAAATTGTATGAAATTATTAGTCGCGGCGTAAAAGTGGGCTAAAAGTCGCTGAAATGAGACAAAAATATTGAATACATTTTTTCAAAAATTTGCAAAACTGTCAATAAATTGAATACCATTTCCAAAAGCAAGTCCTGAGTGAGGAATGAATCTCTGGAGACGGTGTAAGTCATTTGCATTGGTTTTCCGTATTCGTTCGGATGGTATTCATTGGGAGGCATAACCCAAAAGATCTGAAACGTTGCCGACAGTCCGTCGTTGAACTCATAAAACGGCGAACAAATCAGTCCAACGCATGGCGTATACGAGGAATCGCTTTCGCCTTTCATTGCGATTTGATATTCCATTTGCGAATCCATGTCTTTAATGCTCGGCTGCGGCACAGACTTGGGGTGACTGAAGGGGTCGGCAATTAATGCAAACGTCTATTACATCATCAGAACAGAAGACATACCTGTGATACCAACCAATTAGATTCAGATGTCTTCGCTCTAATGCCTGTTTTATCTCCTCTTCGACGAGAGATGAGTTTTCTCTGTCCATTAGTTTGCTTCTGCACGGGAACGCCTGGAGCACAGATAGGTTATGGGATCCGATATCCCAATTGCCGGCCAAATAACCCACGACTTCGCCAGTCGTGAGATGACAGTGAAAATCAATGAGAAGTAAAGCATTGGTCGAAATGGTTATAGTGAAGGGTTGGATGCGATCCAAAGCACTGAATGGCGTGCACTTAACCATTACATTCATATTCCTATCACTACATCTGTTGCCCAGAACTTTGTGTTCGACAACATTCAAGTCTTTCAGTGTTTTGTTTCCATACTTTTCTGTGTCAACCGATTCGTGCGAATGAATTCCACTCTTATTAAAGTTGAGTCCAGTTTTCAAATCCGTTTGACTCAAAGGCATATCTGAGTCCTTATTAGCGCTCATTTTCTTCTGTTTCCTATACCACCGGAGTTTATAACTGTCCAGTCTTTTACCCAAATACCTGATGGTAGACCAGGCACTGCCCAGTTTGGCGTCACCGCAGACCAGTTTACGGCAGTGATTAACCCAAGAGGAAGGGCTGACGAACACCTGTTTGGTCTCCTGCAGTCTGATTGTGCCGTTCGGCAACAGGTCTGCCATAAACTTCGCGCCCTTTATATCAATACATAATTACATTTTTAAATTCAAAGAATAAACACAAATAAACGATGTCTTCATTCATACCATGTATTCAATAGAAAGAGAGCCGTCTTTTGGTTCCAGTATTTTGTCGTTGACTAATGTTTTTAGACTACAGGGCATACCATTCAGTGGTTTGCGGCCGACGTGTGAGACAGACATCGATTGGTTATCGCTGTTGTCCGATATGAGCGGATTATCGCCATTAGTGGACAGGTCTTCGTCCTCTTCGTCGCCATTCGTCTCGTTTTCGTCATTTTCTGACTTATGGTCTGAACCGACAAAACATTTCAGTTTTAATAAACTTTTAATCATTTGTTTAAATAAAATAATTATTTTTACCCATTATTTCATTAATAGTTTGAATTGAATTAAATTGAAAACCAATTAAAAGATAATTAGTTTATAATATATTAAATGCCTTTTATTGTCACAAAACAAATCACATTTCAGTTCAAACTTATTGTTCAATCCTTTTGTTTATTAAAGTCTAACAAAAAATAATATAATATTGAAATCAATGTATGTTTTGAATCGAAAGAAAACTTTGAATCAATTATTGCCCAAAAATAATGTAATAATAAGTTTTGAACTTATATTTCAATTCATATTTAACTCAATTCAACACAATTTGCAATAAAATTACGTCATTTCTGGACTTTATTTCACATTTTTTCGCCTTTTCTTACATTCAATTGATTTTTGTTTTCAAATAATTCGCAATAATTTTGATTTTATTTTGTTTTTAGTCTAAAAATCAAATTCAAAAAATGGATTTAACAATAGATTACTCGACTTTAGTGACAGATCTGGAGCGACAAGAGTTACAATCGATGGGCGGAATGGCTTCGCCACAGATTTACGGTCAACTGTTGGCCATATATCTGCTGTGCAATGATTTGTAAGCATTGGTTGCAATACTTTTGTGTCATTTAATCATTTCATTGAATGTTTAGATCGAATGCAAAACTTTTGTGGAAAAGGATTGCAATGAATGTGAAGACAGAAAATCCGGAATTGAATCACATTTGGGAAGTGGGGGTCAAGTTGTGGAACAGAGAACTGCCGGCCATATACCCCCTCCTCTCCAACTACGAGTGGCCAAACCATTTGAATAATGTTATGAAATGCATCGCAGGTCACACACCCGACCACTAGTACTCATACCTCAATGTTTTGGTCTATAATTTGTTTTTAATTTGTTTAGAAAACACTCGGAAAAGAGCTATAAATTTGATATCAAAAGGGTTTACATCTATTAGTTTGGATGAAGTGATTAATTACTTGGGATTAACAGAAGACGAGACAATCGAAACGATAAGAACTCTGGGCTGGAGTTTAGATACAGAAACTCATTTTGTTATGCCTTCAAAGCCAACCAATACTGTGGAAGAATTGTCTTCGAGTGAAGAACAGTTGGGAAAACTGACAGAATATGTGGCGTTTCTCGAGAACTAAATTCATTAATTATTTAAAACATTTGGTTTTTTTTCATTCAATCCTTAATTTTGTATTTTCTGTATTTTGTCTTAATTTAAGACAAATTCAAAAATATTTTTTATTTAAATAAAATAAATGACAAATAAAATAAAAAATTAATTATTGTTCCAAAAGTATTGTGTTTTGAATTATTTCTAAAACCCATTTGAGTGTCTGAAACGAAATCGGCTGTAATTTATGTAATAATTTATTACCGTCTTCTGCTGTATTAGAGTGCATGCACTTGTATCTAGATTTAAGACATTTTGATTATACCAAAATCGGGTGCACTAATATCCGGATACAAGTGCACCTTTCTAAGAAAATTACATATAAGTGCACTCAAATATTCAAATGAAAAGGAACACAATATTTATTCAAAAAATCAATTAAATAAAACATTTAAATCATTAATTCTTATTTAAATGCAAAACAAGTCTTTCTTTTACTCGTCTTAATTGTCTGTTTGATCCGCTTCTTCTGTTGGATCAGTTGAGGCATTATAATCAATGACCTCTTCAGACTCCTCAATATTATTTTTTATTTAAAATAAAAACACATTAATCGATAGGAAAAGCAAATTATGAAATCAAACACTATTTTAGCTTTTTTACAGTTCATTAATGACTAAAAAATAGTTTAACTGAACTTATGTGTAATATGTGATTCAACCCAAAAATGTACAAAAACTTAGTGCACTTATATCCGGATAGAAGTGCACCTTTCTGAGAAATTGAGATATTAGTGCATGCACTCTAATACAGCAGAAGACGGTATAATCTAATTAGTAATATTAATTTGTAAAATTTTGCATGTTTTGTCAACAAAAACAAAATTATTACCAAGCAAAAAATTAAATTTATTTCAACATAAATCAAAAACTATTTGTCAAATAAGATATTTCTTTTCCAATATAGGAGGATTTGGTAGTGACACCGCTAAAAGTCTAATATGCCAAATAGGATCGAGTAGTATTGAGTGGAGTGAAATCTTATTACCCATCGAGAAATACAATATCAATACTTTTGTATTGATGAATGGTGGATATTTAGTTGAATACGATGATTTTCCCAAGCTGAAAGTAAATAATCTTGTGTTCGTGAATGCATATTTGAGTAGTTACGATACAATCTGGATACTATTTAAAAATTTAGATCCAATTTATTTTCAAGTTTTATCATTTATCAATACTAAATTTGAAACTGATCAATATTTGCCGTCACAATATAATTTTGATAATTGCAAAAATTTGAAAGCAATTCATTTTGAGCATGATATATTTGATGACCAAGCCAGTTTAATTGGGTTTCTTCCGGAAAACGATATATTTAGTGTTACTTTACATAATAATCAACTTGAAATTATAAGTTCAAATGCTTTTAAAAATTATGAAAAATTGCGCATGCTAACAGTGACTAAAAATCAAATAATATCTCTCAATTGGATTCTATCGTTAAAAGCTTCTGAATTATGGTATTTGGATCTGAGAGGAAATCAGATTGATGAATTCCCACAAGAATTAGATATACATTTAACTGCATTAAAGGTTTTGAAACTTGGTGATAATAAAATTGTTTCATTTGAAGACATGACAATTAATCATTTGATGTCTCATTTAAATGAATTTACATTCGATCGCACGACGAGTGAGTATTTTATTTTATTGTTTTGATCAGATGTACTATTGGTTTTAAATGAATGTCCCAGGGGTAAGAATGTCTTTTCCTGAATTCTATTGAAAATATTATTATTTTTAGGAAAAGATATTCTTACGACTTGGACTTTCATTTTAACCAATGGTATAACCATTTTTAGCGCTTTTGAAAGTTTCAAAAAATTAGAATGCATTGATTATTGTCAATTTTATAGAAGTTTAACCGAAAATAATGATAGGGGCCATTCCTGTATATGTAACGTAATTTATGTATGGTTACTATGGTAATCGGTCTGCGCACATGTATAAGCAGACAGAACTCTTATGACGACACAAGAGTGAAGTCGTGTTAATGTTAACATCAGATTAACTAATTGTAATTGTCTTATAATTTAATGTAATTCAATAGTAGTTTATAATTAAATAGAGTTAATAAATTTGTTTTATAATTAAGAAGTACTGCTCATTAAGATAGTGGTCACCAAAGGTGAGCCGTAAATAGTGGTACACTTAGAGGTTAACTGTTGGATGGCTTCGGTACAGCTCTGGACATAATAGCTGGTGCACTTTGTGGAACAGGTATTGTAAGTCCCAAACAAGAAGAAGTAAACAAAGGGCAAACAAGTGTTAGCATTTTTGAGCTCTTCTGACAGTCCAGTCCGGCGTAAGACCTGAACAGCGAGAAGTCCAGTTTTACTAATTGAGAATTTATGGAATTAGAAAAGTGTAATTTCATAACACATAATTCATAGAACCATTTAATAAAACTTTAAAGCTATAAATGCTTAACAATTTACTATTATATAAAATTATTAGTTTAGTGCAAATAATTTAACAAAAATGTCAAATATGATAACCTCATTGAATTTGTGCAGGGATGGGAAAAGGAAAGAATTTCATGGAGTGGAGTGTTATTCTGGGCTGTGACTTCACAAATTTTGGACGGGGGGAGTTTCAGGGGAGAGTATTTCTCAATCGTCAAATTCTTAACGAATAGTTAACAATTTCATAAATTAATAGATTCTCGGCTAAATTCTGTTGAAATTTAACAGAATTTAGATAGGTTATGATGAATTCTTGAAGAATATAATGGAATTAGATAAAAAATTAGCAAGAATTTTATAAAAATTTTTTATTTGTACATGTATTTACCGCGACATATGACTCTGGGGCGTATCGATCAAAGTCATAAAAGGATATTCAGGTCTTACTTGTAAGTAGGATTGTCTCTCAAGGGGAAGTTCACAATCACAAAATGAATAATACAATCGATTAAGCATTAAATGTTATGTAAAATCTGAAAAAATTAGCGGCTAATGAGCTATTTCAAGGAGTTTTTGGGGGGTTTAATCTTATGAAAAATCAGCATTAAAGTTTATTTCATAGATAAACCAAGTGATCAAATGGAACAATAAGTATATATTTGTAAAACTAATCGAAAGACATATCAAGTCATATACTCATTATTCTTCTGCGGTAAATGGCCAGCGCCGACCTGATCCCGACGGTAATGGTTAGATTCGTGTCACATATGGTTGAACTGGTCTTTGTAGAAGGTTTTCAAATATATACTTAGTGTTCCATTTGATTACTTGGTTTAGTTATAAAATGACCTTTAATGCTTAATCGACCTTTTCAAAAGATTAAAACCACCAGAAATACCTCATTAGCCGCTAATTTTTCAGATTCTACATAACATTTAATGCGTAATCGAATGTATTATTCATTTTGTGATTGTGAACTTCCGCTTGAGAGACATTACTACTTAGTCAACATTTCCCCATATCTGAAGGTGTTTTCTAGTTTGTAATATGTTTTTCTTAAAAAATCTAGTTTTTGCTAAATATAATCTGGTCAGTCTAGTGTTGACTAGCAATGAAGTAATTTTACTCTACCCAGAGTTGGCCAATTTAATTCTTGTCTAAGAAGAACATAAGATAGAAAAAAATAGTGTGCAAATCTTCTGATAATTTGGAATTTTAGGTGGAATGAGATATTGGTGATTTAGAATCAAGTAGTCAACATAGCAAATGCTTTCAATAAAGCTGATTCCATTGTCCCATTAGTGCAATATACAGTAAATTTAGTTGAAAGCTTATTCATTGAATAATTTCTGTCATATCCACTGCTGCGATACCTGCAGTTGTGGTAACACCTGTGCATACATTGATGGATTCGGCTGAATAATACTTTAGCTGTCAATATGCTGTCAATACCCGTCAATAGTAGAGCCGGATCAGCTGTGCTGTACGCAATTGCATTCATGATTACCTGATTTCAAACCATCCCAACCCCCCTTAAAACTTCATATTGGTAAACGATTTTGTGGACGAATTCTTTGTTTGTTATGTCCCTAACCATATCTCGTGCCCGACATAATGGGTGCAATTGAATTTTATGTGCTGTTCCAAAGAATATGTTTCCAGATAATTCCTCCGCAGAAAACGGGATAATAATAAATTGAAATAAGTAGGGAATTACTTGAAATAAGAATACACTACCCCAAAATGACCAAGTAAATTCAATTATGCATCAATTTATATATGAAAATTGAAAAAATTATCCGCCGTATGGGGTGTTTTAGGGGGTGGTTAGGAGGTGTAAACTTTAGAAATATCATCACTAAATGTCATTTTATAGCTAAACCAATTTATCAAATGGAACAATAGGTATATATTTGCAAACCGCTTATAAAAACCAGTTCAACCATATATGACACAGCGCTGGCCACTACCTTCGGGATCTGGTCGTGGCTGGCCATTTACCGCAAGAGAATAATTAGCATAGGACTTGATTCAACTTTGGGTTAGCTTTACAAATATATACTTATTGTTTCATTTGATCACTTGGTTTAGCTATAAAATGACATTTAATGCTGATATTTCTAAAGTTTACACCTCCTGATAACCTACATAGACACCCCATACGCAGATAATATTTAAAGTTTAAACAAAGAAATTGATGTTTGAGTGAATGAACTTGGTCATTTATGCCTAGTGTTTTTAGTTATTTAATTCCCTACTAACTATGCAAGTCCGTCAAGTGCAGATAAAAATATTGATTTTTTTAAATCTAGAAAGTTAATTCGGTTCATAATTAACAATTTAGGAAATTTTCAGCCTGGCGTAAAAATTAGAAATCTTTCAAAAATAGGGTTTAGTTTGGTTTTGTAGTACTTGAAAATGATTTGCTTCAAAGAAGAATTAAATTAAATTGTTAGATTTTACTCAAATCAATAAATTATATAATTTTGGGAAACGATTTTCATACACAGAAGCAGAAGATACACACTCTGTGTCATCGAGTGGCCTGACCTGGATTAGAGACATATTACACAATCGCGAAGTTGACAAAAGATATCCGCAGTTTATATACAACTCTTTATTTCGCACTTATTGTGCTGATTGTGAAATACCAAATGAGGACAAATGCTTGAATCAAATGATCAATAATTATGATTGCTCATTACCAGGTTAGTATATTATGATTGCAAGTTACTTATTTATCATGATTAGCAGAAGTGGCCAGAGAGGGATCAGGTAGGTTAAGACCGACCTATTTTAGGGGACCCGAACCCTTCTGAAAATTTTACAGGGAACCCCTATCTAAAAATTTTGATAGTACCTACGACTCCATTTTGTTCTTAAATAATGTTGGACTCTCGAAACTTTCTACTCTAATATGCTTTAAATCATCTTGCATTGCTAAATAAGACTTAATTGTATTGTTTTTGTTAAATTTACGCTTAAAAACCTGTAATTAGATGATCAGTCGCAATTTTGTACCGCCATGTTGGACCTACCTATATCATCCCCTGATCCCCCCTATGAAAATTTTGGGGGATCACCACTGACTAAAATCTTGTATCCACCTCTGCACGATCAGTAACTTTCAAAATAGTATATTTTCTTATAAAACACTATTAATAGATGTTCTTTCTATAGAAAATATACGATTTTCAAAGTTACTGATCCTAATCCTAATAAATATTAATTAAGGTTCAAATACAAAAAAGCCATAAGTTATTGCCGTGTCGTATACAGGTACAAGTTCTAATAGAAAACCAAGTACTTCTGCCATCACACATATAGATGCTCATTCTGTCTCTTATTCGCACAAATATTTAACTACAAATAATTATGAACGCACCTATAACTCTTTAAATGGGTCTACAACAGAAAAGGATGGTGATACTATTACAGACTCCTCGACAAATTCAACAATTTACAATGATGTTAACACAACAATTGACCCTGCAACATATTCAACAATTTATAAAAATAATGTCACCACAATTAACCCTGCAACATATTCAACAATTGACAAAAATAATGTCACCACAATTAACCCTGCAACATATTCAACAATTGACAAAAATAATGTCACCACAATTAACCCTTCAACATATTCAACAATTCATAAAAATAATGTCACCACAATTAACCCTGCAACATATTCAACAATTGACAAAAATAATGTCACCACAATTAACCCT
>JAQFXN010002127.1:0-13377 GCA_034693365.1 Liacarus xylariae
GTTTATTGCACGACTTTTGAGTTGGCAGAGTAGACCTGTTACAAATTCAAATCCCTAACCTCAAGGCAAGGCCTGCTCTATTTGATTCACTCAAAACCATATTTAAAATTTACAATTAAGTAATTTAATATTTATTGTTTTTGTTTTTGAAAATATTTTATAGTCAATACTAATAGATTTAATGGGTTTTATCTATGAGTATGAAATATACACAGTATTCAATGTTAATGAATCATAATCTTGAAAAGCACTAACCAAATGACTAAACCTTAAATACTCTATTTAGAAAATTATTAAGATATAAAACATTATTGATTAACAATATATGGACAACTGATAGAAGGCCGGAGATGGTGGATAAATAAATTCTGGACGACTGTATATTGAATGTGAAATAATTTGCAAGTTTGTTTCCGCTTTCAAGCATAATGTAGTATAGCTTTAATGTTTTAAAATCTTTTAAATTGATATGTATTGGACTATAAGACTACTCAGAATATATTTAGCACAAATAATATTAGCAATTCATTCAAAATTTGCATTCAGTCTTATATAATATAATAGCTTTTAAAAATTCACCAATTTACTTCATAAATCTTTCAACTTAACCATTTCAAACATTGACTTTGACTCTGGGTGATAGTGATGAGCACAGGCCCGAAAACCACTGGCCTGGGCCTCTGGAGCCTTGGCTCAAAATATTGCAAGACTGAGCCTCGGCCTATAAAAATATCACGAGCCTGAGCCTGAACTCTATGAGTTTCGGCCTCCAGTATAAACCTTGGGCAGGTAACGGGGTATAATTAAGATACCAGGGGTATATAGACTAAGAGAGTACAAAAAAGCACCTAACGAGTTGAGTTGAATATCGCCGAAGTAATCAATTTCACATATAATTTTAGGATTTCAATAAGAGAGGGGTTTTCAAAATTTAGTCAAATTAGAGAATTAAGTTTGGAATACACTTAAAATGTGTTAATTCTGTTATAATTTAATAATTAGTCGATAATTAAGATGGTGCTGTAAAACTTTTAAATTTTTTTTAATTAGAAACCTTTTAACTGCATTCTCAAGCTTTTTTCTTTAATTTTACTTCGCACTCACTTTATTAGTAAAAAGGGGAGACACCATATCCCGCCTTTTCTCATTTGTTCATATATTGTTAATCAATAATGTTTTATTTTTCCTTAATTTTTTAAATAGATTATTTAAGGTTTAGTCATATGATCAGTTTAGGGGCTATTTAGGAAAAATTTAGGGAATATTATTTAAGGGTTAAACTGGGTTTTAGAAGAGTTATTGAACACCCGCTTATTCGCCTGACTTGAATCCCATAGAAAACATATTTATGACAATTAAACATAAATGCAAATTTATTCATACACTTAAACCAGAATTATTATTCGTAAATATCTGCCAAAAATTGGATAATATTAATGATATTCAATTAATTCATAATTTAGTTTTAACGATAAAAAACGATATAATAATGTAATTTCTAATTCCGGTGGAATTACAAAATACTAAATAATGTATTAAAAAATTATAGAGAAATAAAACATTATTGATTAACAATATATGGACAAATAAGAAAAGGCCGGATATGGTGTCCCATTTAAATTCTGGACTGTAGATACACGGAAATCTCGAATCTATCAGCACCAATTCCTAAAGGAATATGAGCTAAAAAATGAAATATATCGGGAAATAACATGTAAAAACATAAAGTGAACAAAGTCTAGAGTTATACAAGAATATCCAAAGTTCTATTAATTTTCAAAAGAATTTCATTTTATTGTAAAAAATACATAATTTTCTTTTCTTATTGAAAAATTTAATTCTTTTAATTTGTATTATTTCGATATTATAAACCCATTGGAAATACCACTAAAAGAATTTTGTCAAAATTCATTTTTGACCAAAAGCGAGGTCTATGAGTGAAAGATCTGATTTGCAGTCTGGTTAGAATTGATATTTTAATTAATTAAATCGCAATTAGTTAACCCCTAAAATGACATTTTTATTTTTTTAATTGATGAATGGAATTTTGCATTTCTCAATCAACTACATCCACATTTTGACTCCAGGCCTAAACTGACGGACGGTGATCTGGCTAATTTTCTTTTATTTCTGTTAAGTCACATTAAATATAATTCATAAATGAGTAATGTGAATTCCTGGAATTGACCTACTGATGACCTTGCTAAATCATGAAAATCGTTCTCAAATACAATAAAATCATTTAAAAAGTGCTAATGTTTTTCTCTTAACCATTGTAACATTTTGTTTGAAAATTAAGTTAATTAATAATTATCTTCCCGGGTAATTATGGTGAACACTATAGTTAACACAATCTTTTAAATTACGATTAAACTTTAAACCCTCAACAGTATTGAGTGAATCCTCGCGACAATAACTTAATTTCAATCATAATTTCGTTAAATAATTTGATATTTTATTGCAATTTTAAATTTATTTAAATTAAGAAATTCTATTAAAGCTTAAAAATAATGGGTTATGACTTGAAAAGAATTAGAGATGAAGTGGACGAAGAACTCAAATGTGGTATTTGTCACCAACTTCTCGAAAATCCAGTGATTCTCAGCGAATGCGATCATATTTTCTGCAGGAATTGTTTGGACGAGTGGTTAACTAAATATTTGATTTGTCCTATCGATAGAAAATTCGTAAATAACTCTCACATCAAATCTGCGCCAAAACTATTTCAAAACTTTATTACAAAATTTGAGATTAGCTGTGATTTTATTGATTACGGTTGCAAAACCACTGTCAAAGTGGACAAACTGGTGGCACACGTGAGCACCTGTCCATTCAATCCAAAAGATGCTCTACAGAACAAACCTCAAGAGATTGTGGCTAAAGGTTATCAATCGAAACAATTGGAATCACTTGAAAGTAGAGTCAAACGTTTGGAAAATGAGAACCAATTAATTCGTAAACAATTGGATGACTTTAAACGACTGACCGGTTTTGAAATGAGAAAATCGGAAAATACTTGCGGAAAAATATTGGTTAAAATCAATGACAAAACTTTGGTCATTGACGCCAATCCTAACGATACTATTAATCAAATCAAAGAAAAAGTTCAACAATTGGTTGACATAAAAGCGGATGAATTGTTGGTATTCTTTGCGAATCAAGAATTGGACGAAAACCGAACTCTTGTTGAATATCGGATTAACAAACTCTCGAATCTCTTATTTCTATCAATGGTTAAGAAGAAAATGAATATTTCTGTGAAAATAGACAGAGAAAGAGAGTATTTGATTCAAGTCTCGCCTAAAGATAGAATCGAAGAAATATTGCCTAAAGTCTTGAGGAAAGAAGTGCTCGAATCGAATGATACGGTAGTCTCTTATCGTAACCAACAATTAGATGAGAGAAGAACTCTATTTAGTTATAAAATACGTGAAGGAAATTATATTTTTGTCAATACAAAGCCTCGATTTGGCCAAACATTATTCAATATATCATAAGGTTTTGAAAAAAGTTCACAAATTATCAATACTTTCGTTATATTTCTTTATTATTTTCTTTTTCCTATTTTTTTACAAAATTATACTATAATTGTAATTATTGTTGTTTTAATTGAATGAAATTCTCAGTTTTATTACATTATTTGCAAATTATTGCTTAAAAGGCATTTTAAATATTGATTAAATACTTGTAAACTAAAAATACAATAACTTATTCATAAATGAGATTTCAATTGAGATTCTATACAAATAGTAAATTAATTGTGTGATTGAATCCAATTGTAAATCGAAAGCAAACCCATTCCCGTAACACAACTCGAGTCCAATACTTGAATCGATTGATTGGGTAAAGAACTAATCAATTGGTCAATCATTAAGAGATATCTGACCTCTTCTTTAGTCGAACTACAATTGATATCTGTTTTGTTAAGTACTATAAGAATAGGTTTACGATTTTTGACGTTAATGTCTGAAACCATAGATAAGAGTCCAATACAAGAGTCGCCGACTTTAGACAAATTGGACGAATCGATGACATAAACAATTGCCTGACTGTCGGCGTAATATTGACTCCAGATTTCAGCCATAGAACCGCCCACTTCTTGGATCTCAATAGTTGTGGCATTAGTTTTGATAAAAACAATATTAGTTCCGACTGTTGTGACGGTTGAAGGGATTTGAGAATAGTTTGCAATTTGAAAATCAATGTTTTGCAGTCTTTTCAATAGTAATGTCTTTCCAGAACCGGTCGGACCGACACATAAAATCATTGTTTGGTTTAATATAAATAAACCAATAAATACGAGATTTGATTACAAGTAATCGATATTAAAATCACTAAAATTCTTATGAATTGTCTCAATGTTTGTCTTCAAACCAATCAAATATTGTTTAATCGCAGAGAAGATTATGTTTTCGTCAGTCGTTTGCTTATTGTCTGACAAATACAGAAGAAGTGAAGACCTATTGGGAGCCGATATGAGACACAGCGAACAGATCTGTTGGACAAACCAATTGTGATGTTTTTTGAGTGTCTGTTCGTATGCTTTCGAGAAATATTGGGTCAAATCTTCGTTTCGTTTTCCGTCTTCGAAGTCCAGCAGAAAGAGTGACAGAAATATGTGATTATAATTGAGGGCTCGACTCAACCACAGGAGAGCATCGGTTCCCAAATGAAACTCACTTTCAGTTAGGGTTTGGCTTTCGGTTCGCAATATTTCGTCCAAATATTGATATTTCAATCGATTTGTTTCATAGATTTTCATTAATTTAGTTATATTTCCGTTCATATCATTCCTCACAGCAAAGAAGGCTTTGCCCAACAGTTCCACGAATTGGACAACACTTTTGGATGCGTTTAGAAAATCAATTGTTTTAATGCGATTGCAATCAATTGCTTCAAAACAAACACATCTCTCAAAAAAACTGTTGCAAACACTCATTGACTTAGACTTAGATTTATATCAATTTAAACAGAAATTAATATTTTATTAATTAATCAATGAATTCATCGATTAATCAATACTTAATTGAATTGAAAATCAAATATATTTTAGTCAATATTTGTGAGCAGTTTTGATGTAAACACGCATTTGTGTCATAACATGTGATTCACAAAAGTGTCAATAATTTGTTTATAAAAATATAAATTAAGTCTAATATTTGAAAATTATTTATTGAATACTTGACTTGACTTTACTTTAATTATAAGGAATTGAAATCAAATAAATCAAAAGTAAGTGAATTAAGACAACAGTTATTGTCTATTGATTTGTAAAATAGATTAATATATAAATAGATATCTAAATGAGTATCAAATAAACCGAAAATGTATTGAATTCCCAATTAGTGTCGATTAGAGTCAAACCCGAAGTACTATTTTTCGGTGGATTTAGTGCTCTATTGATCGGTTGGTATAAATTGCAATCTTATGGTATGTTTTGTACAAATATTTATCCTTTAAATGAATTCATTGAATGCTTTTATTGCATTTGTCAGTACCTGAAGACGAAAGAACTGATTTAAAAATGTTGAACACTATTAAAGGATGGGTTTCTGGCATTAAATCCAAATAAACCTCAATTTTGAAGAAACACTTATATATGAAAATATATACTAATTGTTGTAAATTAGAGTAAAATGTATTGAATATTAAATAAAAGCAAATCCAATCTCGTTTTTAAAAATGACTTTCATTTGAATCAATTATTAATATATATTTTATTTATTTTAATATTTTATCAAGGATGTTGAGGGCGGGGGTCCAGCTTTTTTGTCAGATACCCCATAAGCTTCTCACAAAGTACTTCCTCCCGACCCGAAGGGTTTCATTCATATTCTTTGATATTCTGTCTAAATTCTGAGGAAATTATCAGAATTGGGTGAAATTTTGTTAAATTCTTGATTTTATGATAAAAATTTATGATGATTTTACTAAATTTTTGCAGAATTGTTGAAATTTCTGTTAAATTGAGTCATTTTTAATTAAATTCTACAAGAATTTGATGATTGCGAAACACGTATAATAAGTGTAATATAACAATTCAACATTTAGTGTTACAAACATAACTGGAATTACTATTTACAACCCGTAATATACGATCACTGGATTATTCTTGGTGATAAAATCCAGTCATCTTGGTATTTAATGACATTGTTTTCTATTTCTATTGATTTGTACCTTAATTTTGTATAAATTCTGGTCAAAGCTATAATAATGTAATATATTTCATAGTAGGGAAAACGTCTCAAAATTAATAGCAATCTAATGGACAATGTCTAAACCAGAGATGCAGTGGTCGCAGCCTTAGGGTGTTTTTTTGTGGACAAAGCTTAGGAAATTGAAAATTGTGTTTTTGCATAGACTTTGGAAAATGTTATATCTATTGAATTGACAGAATTAAACAGTATTTTCAACATTTTTGCATAATCATGTACAAACAATAGGATATTATGACATTGTGAAGTAAATAATGATAAATGTTCTTTGGAGAGGGGGTTTGGGGGAACTTTAACTATTTACTTTAAGGTATATTTGGGGCTATACCCATACCCATTCCACATAACTGCTCCGAACAAAGTTTGGTGCTATGATAAAATAGCGCTATCGATAAGATCATTTAAAAATAACCAACTCTTGTCATTGAAAAGCACAATCATCTCAAGTAGAGTTCATTACTCAATATTGATTATATTGGACTACATTTTGGGTGAAATAATTTATATTAAATATACGACTTAAGTATCGATAAGTTTTATCACAAAACGATAATACAATTCTTAAACAATATAACTATCCTTTAGATCCACTCAATTATTTTAAGATCTATATATCTATATATATAAGAGCTGTTTTGGATGTTTAAGTTTAACTTTTAAAATGAAGGACAAACTTATTTTATTCGCTATTTTAATAGCAATCCATACTTCGAACGCCATTTTCCGCAAAAATCTATTTCCATCTTATTATTCGGCGAATCCTAATGTGGGAGATGTGGGCGAACCTCTATTTCTCACCCCTTATATTGAAAGAGGAGATATAGAAGAGGGTCGAAGACTGAGTAAAGTGGTTGGATTGCCAAACGCACCCAATATTACCAGTTTCTCAGGCTTTTTAACTGTGAATAAGAAATACAACGGAAATACTTTCTTTTGGTTCTTCCCATCTCTGGTAAGACATGTTATTTGATATAATATCAATGAAATTGTAGTTCAGATGAATAGAAATAATAAACTAATGAATTTTAAAAGAATAACAACAAGAGTGCACCTGTATTACTATGGTTGCAAGGTGGACCGGGTGGTTCATCGCTATTTGGCCTGTTTGTAGAGAATGGTCCTATAGTTTTGAACAAAGATATGTCGGCAACTCTGCGTCAATACACGTGGGCTCAAGAGTTTTCTGTTTTATATATCGATAATCCGGTCGGAACTGGATTTAGCTTTACTGATGAACCGGGTATTCGGTTTATGCAATGGAAAGCATTTGAATCAGAACTTGATTTTTACTTTTCGTGTTAATAAAGGTTACGCCAAAGACGAGAACGATGTGGCCAGAGATCTGTACTCAGCTCTGCAACAATTCTTCACACTATTCTATGACTACCGGAAAAATGATTTCTACATAACCGGGGAATCCTATGCCGGCAAATATGTTCCGGCAATCGCTTATAAAATACATTCCGAAGGCCTTAACTCTAATATATCTCTTAAAGGCATTGCTATCGGAGACGGTTTATGTGATCCGCAGACAATGTTTGGATACGGAGACTATCTCTTCCAAATTGGACTCATAGATGAAAACCAGAGAAACTTCTTCAACAGCGAAGAGAAAAAAGCCGTGAATTATATAGAAAACCAACAATATTTCGAAGCCTTCAAGATATTTGACTTTCTATTGAACGGAGACCTAATAAACAGTACCTCTTATTTCACAAATATAACGGGTTTGACATTCTATTACAACTTCCTTATGAGCGCATCTCCCGTTGACTTTTCATATTATCCGACATATTTGGGTTTGGAGGCCACCCGACGGGCCATACATGTCGGTAATCAGACATTTTCAGAGGGAAATGAAGTTGAAATGCATATAATCAATGATATTATGCAATCCGTGAAGCCATGGGTCGCAACTCTGATGGAGAATTACAAAGTGTTGATATATAGCGGACAACTGGACATTATAATAGCCGCTCCTCTGACTGAGAATTTCCTACAGAGTGTTGAATGGAGTAAATCAGAGCAATACAAGAAAGCAGAGCGACATATATGGAAGGTTTCAGATTTCGACTCAGATGTGGCCGGATATGTGAGACAAGTGGACCAATTCTATCAGGTGATAGTCAGGAATGGCGGACATATACTGCCTTACGATCAGCCCAGAGCTACACTCGATATGATTACCAGATTTATTAAAAACGAATCGTTTAAATAAATTATTTTTCAATTTCATTATACCCTATCTTATAATTTATATGAGTTATAAAATAAGACATGAAGTAATTGTTAAATACTGTAAAGTATTAAAAGTAAATTTCGAATAAATAATTGGCAAAATTTAAATAATTTATTTTTAAAACTAGTATTGAATTAATGCTAAAAATGTACAAAACCTGACTAAAAATATGAATTAATTGATTGCTTAGAAAATATCTAAATATTGGCAAAAAGTATTAATTTTCTGAGTTTTTATCTTTAGTTTGAGTCCATCTCCAGAACGAAACTCTCATTCGGTCCCAAACATTGCCGACAGAGTCTATCGCAGGTCTGACGTCGAGTACCGCGAAGTGACCTGTTTTGGGGTCAAGAGTTTGTCCGTCATAGTAGTCGATAATATAGCGCACGTCTTGACCGCAGCGATCAATAACCCAATCGTGTCTATCGAATGGCAACTCATATCCCATCCAAGACCTGATTCTCGCGCGCGGAGAGTAGTCCTGTGCTCTTCCACCAAAGCGCTTAAGTTTGGGACCGTTTGGACACTCATTCATATGAAAAGCCATTTCCCATTTGAGGATCTCTTTCCACGCGAACTCATTGTTGAAATTATGGATTTTTATGATATCCGACATGTCTTTGCCCTCCATTTCTTCCCCACTCTGTCCAGCGATCGGTTCCTTCCATTTCCAGCCCTTCTTCAACATTGCATTCCAGAACATCTGCTCTGAGGGATAGTCCCAATAGCTGTCCTCTTCTGAGGAGGGATTAGCCTTTGGTATTGTAGACCTTTGACGGGACGTCGACAGAGGGAAGGGTTGGCCTTCAGATGGCTTTTGGTTGGCCTCTAATGGCATGTAATTGTCTGAATTGATAGGACATTCGCCACTGACTGCAGGTGTGCTCTTCGAGTGCATCGGACACTCACTAATATCGCCTCCTTTTCGGCCCTCTTTTCCATTCAACACATCCACAGCACCGAGTGGTCCATCACTTCTCTGTGCGCCCTTTGATGACAGCGAACCCATTCTTCACATAAAACTAATGCAATGATTGCTTTCAAATATAAATTAATTCTGAATTTAATGAATTCATTGAAACATTTGAATCAAAATTTAAATTGAATTCAATTGCAATAAAATGCATGTCTTTTATAGCAATTCGTTCACAAATTACGTCCGCTTTTAGTCGTATTGAATGGTATTTTATGCAAAAAAGGCTTAACTTATATAACAAATACACCATTACTTGCATTGAATTTAATGTTAACTTTTGACTGAATTTGTTTTGACGGAAGTCTGTCTTCAAAGAAGTCTTTATTGTTTTCACAATTTTTTTTATAACAAAACAGTATTTATGTGTGAATTGTATTGAAAATTGTTTTACGAATTGTTATTAATTTAATAACAAAATGTTTGAATCGATGTTTAAATAATTGATTAATAATTAAAATAATAATGAATTCAAGCAATAGTTCACTAAAATGTGATAATTTAGTCGACTATTTGTCGCGTTTAGAGAAGCCATTGATTGACAAACTGTACACCAATTCGGCCACAGCTTTGGCCGTATTTCGCGAATTACCCGATTTGGCCAAACATTACGTAATGAGACTGTTATTCATAGAACAACCCATCCCTCAACAGGTGATCGCCTCTTGGGTTAAGAACATTAAGTGAGTCTCTATTGTGGACTTAAACTAATGACAATAATTAATGGTTTGATTGTCTTCAGTGAACACAACGAGTCGTCACAAGTGTTGACGCAATTGAATGTATGGAAGAACCAGACACTGCCCACTGGTCTTCCCGGTTGGCTCATTAACCACACCTTCCGCGAAAGTCTTAAGACCGCACTATTGGGCGGGTATTCAACACTTTATTCTTTGAATTTTATCATTAGTTTAAAGATTTTTACTTATATTTGATTTAATGTTTGTTTGGATGACTCAGTGGCGAACAGTGGGCGGTATATAAGGAGATCCCAAAAGACAAATACTCTCAAGACGTGGACGCGTTAGACAATTACGCAAACAAGAGGTGGGAATCGATTCTACACTTTATGGTCGAACGCAAGAACAGAGGAACAGATGTCGTCAGTAATGACACTAAAAGTGTATTAATTCACGGAAATCTGATTCGTTTAGACGATCCAAACGATGTGCCGGACATTACTGCCGATGGATTCCAATTCCTATTAATGGACATCAGTTCTCAAGTTTGGTATTTTCTGCTCAAATATTTAGAAACAATTGAAGCAAAAGGTCTCGATTTGGCCGAAGCCCTTATTTTTCTCTTTCAGTTGAGTTTTCTTACATTAGGAAAGGTATTGGAAATCAAATCCATTTTATGTTTAAAATAGTTTTTTATTAATTTTTTGATTTAAATAATTGAAAGGATTATTCGGTTGAAGGCATGACTGAATCAAATCTAGCATTACTTCAACACTTGAGAGAATTCGGTTTAGTCTATCAAAGAAAAGTAATTATTCTTAAAAACATATTTTCGTTTCAATCAATTGTTTGAATTAAACAATTAATGTGTAAAACAGCGAAAAGACGGCCGATTTTATCCGACGAGACTTGCAATCAATTTGGTCAGTGGTCTCAAAGATACGAACATAAGTAATAAGAGAACGGGTTTTATAATTGTCGAAACAAATTATAGGGTTTACGCCTACACAGGTATGTCTGCGCTTTAGTTTTGTTGATTTTCTAACTAATAATGGATTGGATTTCATATCCCAATAGACTCTGCGATTCAAATAGCTTTGTTGGCGATATTCACTGAAATGCAATACCGTTTCCCAAAATTTGTTTTGGGAGTTATAACCCGTGAAAGTGTTCGCCAGGCCTTCAAGTGTGGCATAACTGCCAAACAAATTGTCAACTTTTTGGTAATGCATTCTCACCCACAGCTACACAATCAGAATCCTATAATTCCCGCTACTGTTGTCGACCAAATCAGTCTTTGGGAACAGGAAAGGGATCGACTCCTCTATAAGGACGGAGTTCTTTACAGTCAATTCAATTCTCAACCGGATTTCGATTTACTTAAAAAATACGCGAATGTATTGAAAACTTTTTTTTATAATTATTTTATTGATTGAAAATATAATTAAATAATAATATATTAATGAATGAATGATTAGGATCTGGGAGTTCTCATTTGGAGCAATCCTGTCCGCAGAGTTATGGTAGTCAGCAATGGAGGTCACGATGAGGTCCGACGCTTCTGGAAAAGACATAAAAAATCTTAAATTATTTTAAATTTTTTCAAACGCTTATCATTTGTCATAAAAAATTATTTTTCAATCATTTATTAAATTAAAACAAAAAACTTATATTAAATAAAAGTCTAAATTAATTATTCATTTCTTTGATTTGTTTTTTAATTCCTTATAAGAAAATTGTGGATAATTAGTGTATTTTAGTTTTTTAAAATGAAAAACTGATTGAAAACCATGGATATCAAGAGGGGGTACAGCCCGGAATAACTTTGTGATTTTGGCCGGATACCCCCAGGCCGCTCGCGAGATATCCCCACACTTGAGATACCATAGCAATGGCGCAGTTTTTGAAAAATATTGTGTGAAATTATGTATAAAAGATGGAAAAATACCAGAATTTTGTCAAATTTTTGCTAAATTTGGTCAATTTCTGTTAAACCAGTATAGAATTCATTATAATTTGACTAAATTCTCTTAAATTACATCATTTTTAATGGAATTCTGCAAGCATTTGATGATTACGCAATACCCTCCCCTGTCCAAAATTTGTGACGTCATAGGCTGGAATACCTCCTCCCTGGCTTCGCCAAAATAAAATACAAGCAAATCTTAATCTAAAAATATATTTTTTATGTGTGCATGTTAAATTTTTTCTTTAGTGTTTCTTTTTTTGTATGAATTTAATGAGCTTATGTTTTACACAAAGTAGGTGACAGGGCAGGGATGTCAAAAGAAGGTGTCCAGCCCAGAATACCTCCTTGGCAAAATTATGGTTAACATTAGTCTATGGACATTACCCATAAACTTTGAGTAAAAAATGGGAGAAAGACAAAAAAAATACCCCCTGACATTTTCAAGTCTCGACATCCTTGTTGAAAACTATGAAATAGTGTTTTTGGTTTTGTTAATACAAAACTTAGTGAAAATAGTAAAATATAACTATTTTATAATGAATTTGACAAGATATTTTGAAAACTGCGCCGTTTCCTAAAATCTTGCCTAGGGAGGGGTACTTCGCAGAAATCCTGTAGGGGTATCCGGCCAAAATTCCAGGGAGGAGTATTCTAGGCTGGACATCCCTGTAAATTAATGATATTTTACTGTAAATTAATAAAACTGTGCACTATTTCACAGTTTTAAATGAGTTCGTCATTAAAAGAAACTACAGTCCGTAACAAAAGTCATAGACCACCTGCTATGTAGAAGCTCGGTAACTTGGCAAGCAAAATGTCTCAAGTAAAAAATAGACTGGACTTAAGAATGTAGGGCAAAATTATTTTGTAAACTTAAATATGATTCTGACTTAGAATTTAATCCTGAGTATTGTTATCTAAATTAAATATTTCTATGTCAACTACTTTTTAAGTTATTTCACAAAATTAACACGTAAAAATTTTACATATAAAATGTAAATGAGTGGAATAGTATGGAGATGACAGGAAAACAGAAGTGCATGTGTTGAAAGTTAAATTAATGAAAATTTGTAGATAAATTGGATATGAATTCAACAAAATATATAATAATAAATATTAATTTATTTTATCTTACATTTTAAGTAAAGTTATTAAATTTAAAATAAAGTTTAATGTTATATTTGACTTAATAACAAGAAAATGGTCATGTATTATTAAAAAGTTATTAATAGGGCATTGCAAAATAGGTTTTTATCGGACCATGTATAGGTCCTATAATAGGAGTGATAAAGGGGTGAAAT
>JAQFXN010002128.1:0-13374 GCA_034693365.1 Liacarus xylariae
TTTTATATATTAATAGATAAATTTTAGATTTATTATTCAATAAAAATTAGATAAAGGTAGTTTATAGAGTTAAACTTGAGAATACGATTTTAAAGTTAATTTCTATATTGATTTTATGAAATAATATATTAATTTTACATTAAAGTTAACTGGACTATTTTAATACATTAATGGCCTTTTTAATTATAGACGATTTACAACCTGACGTCAACAGCCCTTTTGTTGTTAATCAGAAATGTGTTATTTATTAATATTTTTCAACCAAGTATTTAAAGCATATACCAATATGAGATATCAATGTTAATGACACCCAATATTTCAAAATATATTTTTATTCATTAAAAACGTTATAAAAATGTTTTTGATATTTATTCTGATTTAATTACCAAATATTATATATAGTATTAAATATTTTTGAGAAATGATACATTTTTGATTACAGATCGCAGATCGCGTCCGATTAAAAATGTAATAACTGTATAATATATTTACTTAGAATATGAATATATTTTAAATTTAAAATTTAGATTAAAATAAAATCCAAATTGCCAAAAACATTTATTTCAGATGGTTAGGGTACTTAAAAGAGGTTCTTTATTACAGATTACAGAGATATAAACGAATAGACGCAACACCTAAAGACTTACGTATTTGCTGATAAGCTAACGCATACAATCATGTGTTTTGAAAATACACTGCAAAAATTGATCTAATTGGAAAATAAGTGGAAAATTTTATATACAATTTATTTCCTAATGGTCAAAATGTATTAAGATCACCATGAATTGCTCCCATTATCATTTAATTGTCAAAATATCTTCAGATCATCACGAATTGATCCAAATATCATCTAAATGTAAAAACGTCTTCAGGTGACCACGAATTGATAAAATTTTTCTTCTGAATAAATTTCGATAAAATGGCGATGATCGTAAGACATCTTGAACATAAGATTATGACGGTATAAATTCATGGTGATATTAAGACATTTTGATAATTTGGTAACAATAGGATGAATTCATGTAGATCTTGAGGCACATTACGCGAAAAAAGTTGTCAATTATTTGGAGAAGAATAACATCAGATTTGTTCGGCGGTACAGAAACCCGAACCCGAAACTTAAAAAGTTAGACATGAATCGTGTCAAACGCACTGTCGAGAATGTCCGTAAAATGCTTAGTAAATGTGGCCAAGTTATACCGATGGCTGTTAATCATTGATTTACTATTGATTTGTATATAATTGAGTACTTGTGCGCAAAATTTTAACTTTTTGTCTCAATTGGTTTATTAATTACAATAAATTTTTTCGAGTCTCATTTTTATGTTAAGTAGTGTTATTATAGAGTAATATATAGAGCCATTGCTTATTAACAATTCCAGGGATGAGACACCTGAGCGCACAAATCAATATAAACATATCGGACACATAGACCAGGAATAGTCTGCGGAAACTTCTATATCCGCTCTCATATTCGTCTGCATTTCGTGAAACAAATAAATAAAGACTTTTAACCATTTTCTCCATAATTTTAATCGCTTCACAAATTTTTTTATTATTATTAAATCTCTGCCTAATTCTCATTCGTCTAACTTAGGCATGCTTTTAATAGATACCTCAATAGAAAGGGTACAAATACTTTGTGTTTAATATTTACAGCAGTTGCGTAGTCATTCAGAATATATGTTGATTTTATATAGAAAACATGTTTGAGAGGCAAATACTTTAATTTATAATTCTTAAAAATATTGTTCGTAAAAAGCAGTAATGTTGCGCTTTAAGCGCTCCAAACGGGTCTCAATTAAAAGCATGTCTAGTCTAACTGATAGTTGATTTTTGAAATATAAAATTATTTTTGAAATTAAATTCATAATTTACTTATTGAATGCAAATTTCAAAAGTGAATAATTGTTGATTAAATGCTCTAAATTTAAGTGATTTTATTTTATATAAGAATCGATAAATTTGAAAGATTTTTTATTCGAAAAAATTATATAAAGTAGTTTATAGAGTTAAACTTGAGAATATGATTTGAAAGGTATATTGATTTTATTAAAACAATTATGAAATTTCATTATGATTTAGCATATATTTCTCATTTTATAAATAAATATTAATTTGACATTAAAGTTAATAGGACAATTTTAATACAGTAAAGTCCTTTTAATAGTACTCGACGTACAACCCGATGCCAACTGCCTATTTATTGTAAATATGGTTGCAATAAGTGAAATATTGTGAAACTTTCAACTGAAAGTTTCATGAAAATTTCACCACAAAAAATATCTTTCATTTCACTGCAACTAACGCCATCTATGAATTTTTCAAAAATATTTTAACAAATGCTTTATAACATGTGCAAAATGAATTGAAATTATATTTATTAAAGAATATTTAATTAAATTTAAAGTTAGAAATATAGTAATAGTCAGAACAATACTTTTATTAATACATTTAATTCGAGGATTTGTTTTAAATCTGGTTTAATTTTGCAATTTTTAAAAATAACTAAAATTTAGTTCAATTTTAATTAAGAGAAGACTTTCTACTCCTTAAAAAAGATTTCTAATACCAAAAATAAATTTATTGCAGAAATAATTGTCAAAAAATTGCTTTAGATTCTTTCACTGAAAAATGAAAGTTTCAATCTTTCAGTGAAAGTTTAACTGAAAGTTTCACTCATTTTTAAATTTCATGAAATTTTGCAACCTTAGTTGTAAATCAGTAATGTGTAATTTATTAATATTGTAGCGTTAACGGGAGTTTTGTGACCTAAGCTTTTAACAAAATATCCTAACAATTAGACCTTAACCCTTACTTAACACTAACTAACTGTAAATAGCTAATGCTAACTAATATAACACTCATTTCCTGACTTATTTATGCTTAAGCAGATTAGCATTCTATTTATCAGTTTATATAAGTGAGTCACTACTAATTGTAGATCTAATATTCTCTAATTATGAGTGTATCTATGGACCGATTTTAAATATAGCTAAAACACTCAAATAGCTAAACACTGCATTAAAGGTGTAAAACTATTTTTTTGCTAGAGTGCAATGGGAGTGATTAATCAGAGGCCTGTAGTTGACCTATTTATAGTTATTATAAACTTAAATATCTAGTAATACACTACCAGTGGTCATAGCACTAGTGAAAATGAGCAAAGCTCAGCTTTAACCCAAACCTTTTGTAATTGAGGGGTAAAATAACTTACAATTGATTTGTTCCTTCAATCGATTATTATTCGAAAACCAAAACCAAAAGTAATACAAAAAAATAAAATAATAAAATGAATTGCGAACATTCCGATCCGCGATATGTTGTATTCTCAATGCTGTACTAAAAACTGTGTGTCTTCTGAGACTCGTCTGAGTCTCTATATAAAAGCGAACTCTAATCTCTAATACGGGTACAGGTAAGCAGTCATTGGCTAAGCACTGATGCAAGTGCATAACCATTGGTCGACTCTAAAGGTTCAGGGATTCAGGTTTTGACTTTGGAGTCACTGTACGACGTATCGTACATTCATCTATACTGGCACAGCTGATATGGGAAAAACAAATAGTAGAACTAATGGCTAATGCCCTTATGCTCTACAACATTATTCAACATGGTATTTAAGGTATACACAATTATAAGTTATCAATGTTAATGATACCTAATATTTCAAAATTTATTTTTATACATGGAAAAATGTGCTAAAAATGCTTTTGATATTTACTGTGGAATTACCAAATAAAATAAACATTAATGTCTGGTGGTTAGGGTACTTAAAGAGGCTCTGATAAACTATTTTTTCAGTTATTTTTTTTATAAAACATGACTTGATGTTTGACTTCAGTTTATATTATTAAATAATTCCTAACAATAATATATAACTGAATCCAACGTAAGCCGAGAATTGAAAGAAAGCAAATTTATTCATTGGAAACCAATCCCAACAATAGAATCCAATGTCAGGTCCGCACAACTTCTCGATGAATGACTGGATTTTCAATCGATCTCTAACTGAGAGTTGATTTTGTTTTAATATTACATACAATAGAGGAATAGGTTTTCGTGCGGTTTTAGGTATTGAAGAGCAGAAAAATATCAGGGAATATATCGTTAAAATTAGAAAAAACAACACTATATAAGATATATAACTATAATAATATTGACAGGGGTTATGAACTCATTGAATATAATAATTGCAAAGGGTGTTCCCAAATAGTATCCAATAAAGAGGCAATATTTCGCCGAATGATTCAATTGTTCGGTTAATATAGTGATAGATTTGTGTTCATTGATTGCATACATAATTAGCGATCGATTATTGTATTTCAAACTGAATTCAATTTTCTCATTAATCTCTTTGAACTTGTATTTGAGATAAATTATAGACAAAACAATTATAATTATATAAATTGTGAACAATGCATTAATTTGTGTCACTGTTATACACAAATGTGCATGGTGAATTATGAATCTTATTAAAGTGAAATTATTCTCCATATATAACACAATATAAGTGTGCATATAAATAAAAGCAATATTAAAAAATATTATGCTTGGCCAAAATACAAATATTTTTAAATATTTTGCAAATAAATTTATTTTTAAAGCCAATCGTTTTCCGTTAACAGTATTTAAGGGATAGTTAATTGTGTTGTATTTCAATGCTCTTAGAAATGAAAATACATTTAATGTTCCGCACATTTCCTGGTAATAAAGCAAACTTATTAATAGAAATATAGATATAAGTCCAAAACCAAATACTAGTGATAAAAATATTTGATTTCCAATTAAATAGAATGGATTATAGAGTAAAATATAGAGCCATTCCTGGTCACCAATACCAGTGATGATAAGCCTGAGCGCAAATATTAAGTGAGAAACAAGGAGCACATAGACCAGGAATAGTCTGCGGAAACTTCTATATCCGCTCTCATATTCATCTAAATCTCGTGAAACAAATAAATAAAAACTTTTTACCATTTTCTCAATTATTTCAATCGCTTCACGAATTTGTTTATTATTATTCAAATAATCATTAAATCTCTGCCTAATTCTCATTCTTCTAATTGATAGTTGATTTACGAAATGTAAAATTATTATTGAAATTAAATTCATATTTTACTTATTTAATGGAAGTTTCAAAAGTATATAATTTATTCTTAAAACTAATGGAATGAATAGATTGAAAGATTAAAACATCATTTAAAATATTTTATTTTATATACGAATCGATAAGTTTAAAAGATTTTTTATTCGATAACAATTAGGATAAAGGTAGTTTATAGAGAGTTAAATTTGAGAATGTCATATTAAAGTTATGAAACTTAAATTTATGATTTATTCGAAAAATTTTAAAAAAAATTTGTCATTAATTATATATTTCTGATTATTTAAATAAATATTTGTAATAATACATTTATTTGACATTAAAGTTAACTGGACTATTTTAATACAGTTAAGGCCATTTAAATTTGTACTCCATCTACAAACTGATGCCAACTGACCATTTATTGTTAATTTGTAATGTTATATTTATAAATATTTATTAAAAGATTATATAATATATTGGTAAAAATAAGTTATAAATTGTGATCTTTATTCTCGAGCAAATTTTAAGTTGATAATCCGCGGGACAATTTCGAGAAAACCGGCAATATTCAACATGTTTAATGTAATTTATGTGCATTTCAATGGAAATATATTGAATTATTAAAAAACAGGAATGACCATTAATATACATAACTCCGCTTTCCGAATAAAATATTTAGTATTTCTTAGGCTCCCATCATATAGATTTATAATTAATATTCATTGAATTGCAAGCTCTCATACTTAAGAATTGTTATAGATTCCCATCCCATAGATTGGTTATAGAAGTTGTGTATAAAAGCTCTCTATGGGGACATAACTGTTTCGGTCTTTGCCAACTGTGTCGAGAACTTGTTCGCTTCCTCAGACCATCCGACCTCCTCGAGATTAGTTCTATTAGGTTGACTGGTAGCTTATCAATAATCAAGATACCTTTTTTACCAAGACTATGTTAGTAGCTAAAATGAAGATGAATTTATACTATGGAAGTGGATTAAGTGAGGATATACTAATTATATAAAAGTGATTAAATTAAAAATAGACGTATCTTATGGGAGTGGCTAAAGTGAGTATAGGCTAATGCTAGTGAAATTTTAAAATGAGGATAGACTACTTATATGTTAGTAGTTATAGTGAGAATGGATTAATTTAGGATATGTATGGCTAAATTGACGAAAGATATTGTTAGACTAATCGTAACGAAAATGTTTAAGAGAGATGAATCTAAATAATATAAACTGCGGTGAGAATAAATAAAAATTGACTAATTCTAAATGATTACGTAAAGTGACGATTGACTAAATAAAGAGAGATTGAGCTTGTATGTCTGGTGAAAGTAAAGATAGTCTAATTTTATTAAAATAGGTAATGTAAGGACAGATTAATCATATTAGAGTGGATAATTTAAATATAGATTAATCCCGAGTCTTGAAAACGAGGATAGAGTAAGCCTATGTTAGTGCAGGTGAACATAAACTAAACCTAAAGGAGTTCCTAATAAGAACATAGACTAATGACAAAACTGCGTGAATCTAGTGAATTGCGAAGGTAAGGATTGCCTATTCTTATGGTAATAACTAATGTAAGATTAGACCAATAATACAGGATTGGCCAAAGTAAGGATATGCATATTGGTTAAAATAATGATACACTAATCCTATGGAAATGGTTAAAGCGAGGATAGACTAGTCTTATGCAAGTAGCTAAAGAGAAAATAAGCTAATAATTTAGGGGTAGTAAAAGTTAGTATAGACTAACCTTAAGGAAATTGATAAAACGATGAGAGAATAAACCTATTTACGTGGCGAAATTAAGGATAGGATAATTCTATTGGAATCGTTAAAGTGAGGATAGACTAAATTAAGAGAGTTGGCTATCGTAAGAGAGATGGCTAAAGTTAGAATAGATTAAATCAATATTGCTATGAAATATGAAGGGGTTAAAATTATAGTAGATCTATAAAAATTGATGTATTGTATGTACAGGGCTAAAGTGAGGAGAGACTAAACCTATTAGAAATGCCAAGTCAGGAGAGTCTAATACAATAGGACTGGCAAAAGTGAGGATAGGTTTATAATATAGGATAGAGCAACAAATTATATTGAGATATATGAGTGAAATAACAACTTTGCCGATTCTTTTACTGAGACATTTCTAATTGCTTCGTTTTGATCATTTTATAATTCAATTTTTAAAGTGGTGGGATTTAACGTTACCCTTACTGTTTATAAAACAATACTCAGTTATATAAAATATATTGATAAACAGGAATATGTTTTCAAATAGAAAAAATAGTAAAAAAAGCCGTAGTTGCAATCTTGGCAAAATATTATATACTTAAAGAATTAAATTTTTAAAAACATTTTTGATTCTATTAAACATGTCTTGATTAAAATTGAAACAAACTATATTAACCTATGATAAGTATTAAACTCTATTGGCCAGTTCAATTGTGGATAGTAAATAATTTTTAATGCAATTGTGATAAAATGCATTTTAAATTACTCTAAGTAGTGATATGATATGTCCTATATAATATTGTTGTCATATTTTTTATTAATGCAGTTATATAATTAATATAATTGTTAAATTCTAATGAAATCTCACATTTTTCTGCTAATATTTTTAAAAAAATCTAATATGTTTAAATAAAATACTATTATGTCAATAAAATGTCCTTAAATCTTGTACTCATCCATATTTAACACCAATTCGCAAAAACAAAACTATATTTCTCGAAATATTATTACAGAATATTTTAATAGTAAGTATTAATTAAAACTAAAATTTATATTTTATATTAATTTTTAGTTTCGCAATAAATTTTTAAACATTATTCAAATATTTTACAGTTTCTCAAACCTATATTTATCAAACTTTTATTAAATGGTAAAGTTACATTCAGGTGTCATAAAGGGATTGATAAACCAGTCCAAACTGGACTAATGCTAATTTTAACCAGGGTTCCCCAAGGTCTAAAAATTAACGAAAGATATCATTGTTTTTGTCTGAATCTAAGCTGGGATTAGGACAGAATATAATTTCAAATGTTGTGAATTTAAGTCCCAGTGTGATTTCTTGAAAAATCACATTTTTATCTACAATGCTTAGCAAAATATGTTTATTCAATGTTTTATAATAAAAAAAACTATTTAAAGCTATTAGATATTGTTAAAAATTAATTTATTTATGAAACTTTCAATTCAATATCTTTATGAAAACAATGAGAAATACTCAATAACTAAGGCATTTATAGTTTTATTCATACAGATCTTATATAATTGAGTAAAATTTTATTATATTTTGATAAATTTGATAAAAATAATATGAAATTTGCTTAATTGGGAACAGGTGAAAGTCTAACAGTGACTTAAATAGAATATTCCTTGACATCATTGGTTTACGATTAAAACTGAATCTTTAATTAATATTTCTGTTTTAATTTAAAATAAAAAGTTGATTTTTAATTACTATTAATTTATTAAATAAAATTAAAGTATAAGCATTAATCCATCTTTGTCAATTTCTATAGTATTAACTGTTTTGGTATAAAAATATACAATCTATTTATTTATATTTTATAATATTCTCACAAAAGTTCTAAAATAGACGATTATGCAGAAAAAATTGAAAAATGTCGTAGCTTAAATCCTACGGAATTAATGCGGGGATATTTAGTTATGTAAAATCTCTGCGCATCTCTGCTTCTAGTATTGCAATAAAAAATTTTATAACTTTTAGAATAATTTATATTGAGGAGGAAAATGTTTCAAATGAATATTGATTGAAAATTAAATCATCATGAGCTCCAGTAATGATCTAAATTATTAAACATAAATTTTCTTACGTCAAAGATGTTCAACTTAAAATTAACAATGTGAGCTTTAGGTTGGTTCTTTAAAGTTGTCGTTGTTTACTTTCTAAATGATAGATATTTTTTAGGATTTTCTATTCAAAAATTTAAATAATCCCAACTAAGTTCATAATGTTTTCATCTTGCTATGTCTCTGTATTTGGTAAAATTTTGAAACACAATAATTAAAATGACTTTCTAAATAAAATTACTAAAAGTAATTTAATCCATTTAATCATTTTTGTGATCACTAATCCTCTCAGATCAGGATTTAGGATTAGCTTTCCATGCACACATTCTGGATTCTAACCTTATTATCTATCTATACTCAATTTAATATAGGTTATTTCTTCTTTGTATGTTATCAATGTCTATCTGAGTAAGACACAAAAAATAAATCTGATTTAAGCTATAATATATAACTTTTGCAATTTTAACTTATTTATATAAAGATCGCATGTATAAATATTCTTTTGTAATTAGATCTCATTACACTATTGTATTTCACAAGATTATTCGGTAGAATTAATTATGTAGTACTTGGAAAATTATAACAAAGTAGATTTTCGATTTATACTCATCAGCCAAAATACTTACATTGTAAAATTATTTCACAATTTAGCAACATTCTAGTTTTAAAGATTAATTAAAAATTTCATTTAATTAGAAAAAAATCCAAAACTTTGTTCAAATTATGTAAAGGTGCACTACTAAAAAAAATTTAAACTCGTTTTCCTTCTTCACCTGATGCTATATAAATGCTGTAATTATTGTGAAATTACTGCAATTTATAAAAATTAAACAGCTTGGTCAATACTAAGAGAATTACTAAGAAAATAATGAATTTATATAGAATACCAATTTATCATTCGAAATATGGCTACAAAATTAATCCACTTTACACATACGAGAATGCTACAAAATGGTCCAGATACATAGATGAATCATGTCAACTTAATCCAGAACAATTTGTGCGAATCCAGAATACTGGTCTAACATCAGCATTGTTATATCCATTTTGCAATGATTTAACCAGATTTGAGACCTTAGTCAAAGAAATAATTGGCATTTTTGTTTTTGACGATATTGCCGAATGTGATCTGGTCAATATTAAAAATAATATGGAGTTGCGTAAAACCAGCTGGACAAAGATGAGTAAAGTTATTGATAAATTAACAATAGATGAATCCATATCAATGTTGGAATGGAAGCCTAATATATTGACCATGTATAATTTATTGGACTCATTATTTCACGGGTATAATCAAGTTCAGATAATGAGAAGTTCAAAAATTTGGAAAGATTATTTCCAGAGTCATCAAGATGAATTGTCATTGTATGCGAATAACATTGAATTGAATGATCTAGATCAGTATATGAATGTAAGTAAAGTATATTAACAGATATATTATATAACTTTTAGAAACAAGGATGCCCATATTTAAAAAATTCTGGATTAGGAATATTTCTTTCATTTTTTTGGGTTTTACTCACAGTTTCTTCCCCAAAGTTTATGTACATCTGTCCATAGATGTAATGTTAAAAGATGTTCCCTCGAGGGGGGGGGGCTATTTTAGGGTGAACCGCTACAATGGACATACTTGATTTAGAATACATTATAAGTGAATAACGATTTTTCAAAGTTATCATGTTACCGATAATAAGTGCTTAGTGTATTTAATGTAAACTCCTTACAATTTATTTCAGAACAGCTACTATACTATCTTTACCGAATTATCTTATTGTTATTGTCTTTTACTATCAATGACCGAAAGCTGAATCAATGAATCAAATAATTTGATTAAAAAATTTTGTTATAAAGAGTTTTTATGAATGACTTACTTTTGCTTTCAAAGTATCATTTAGTAGTCGTGAACACAGATTATTCAAATATAAAAACATTAAGCCAATACACTAAGGGGTTGTATACTATGAGTTCAGAAATAAGATGTATAGAGTTTATATTGTATATAAGACCTATGTATTATAGTATTGCTTTAATTTGTTCAATTTTAAATAGATTTCTTGCGAATATAAGTTTTTATTCACATATAAGCAAATAATATAAAAAAACAATACAAAATAGTGAAGAGACAATGAATTGAACTTATTCAACTAATGATATGTTAAAGATTGAGTCATCAATGTAATTTATGTTTCAAAATAATCTGATAATGTTCATTTAATTAGTGACATATCAGACTACAGGAAAGTAATACAACTATAGAGTAAAGCCTGAATAGCCTTGACGTCAAACCTGATGATCAGATTTCTAAGTGAATTATTTAACATTTAAAATCCAATTAGATATTAATGTAATACTAGATTTGGCATGAATAAATTATAAGTGTGCTTATAAACTTGTATTTAATTAATGCATGAAATTGAGTTTCTAGTTTAAAGATTTTTTTTTCTAACTATAAGAAATAATTTTTTTATAAATTGATGTATAATAGAAACAAATATATTCATTAATAGCTACGGATAAATACAAGTGGAATGTTGTGGACCATTCAGAACGTTGAATATGCGAACAATATCTACATTACCAACGATGAATGGAACAGTGTAGAGTTTCAGAGAATGATCACCCTGGTCAGTAAACACGCCATCTACATCAATGATGTTTGCCTATATGAAAAAGAGCTTAAGGAATATAACGGCTGTAATGATAAACTACTTAATTCCGTTGCATTGGTTAGAAAACTAGAGAAAATCTGCGTTAAAGAGGCGATGGAAAGTGTGTTTGCAATGGCCGAACAAATTGAGACAGAATTAGCTGAGATTTTCAAAAATGATGATACCACCAGTGAGGATATGAAAATATTTAAGAGCAACATGGAACATTTTATTGGCTGCCATTATAAGATTTTCACCGAGGTTGATAGATATAAAATTATTAAAATTTATAATGATGATACTGAAGAATCACTTAAACAGAGATGCTCAGACTCGACAATAGCAGATGTATTTAGTTTTCCAGCTAAAGTTTAAGAATGGTAGAAAATCTTTCTGGTATGATGTCACTTATTTGATCGTGATAGCGGGAATAATTTCTGATAAATGCTATTTAAATGTAAATCTTTAACAGTATAAATTGGCATAAAATATTTATCTTGTATTAATCAATTATTAACTATGTCTGATGAGAAATAAATAAAAATTATACAAAATTGTACAGAGTGGAACTGTGCTTTTCTTTCCAGTATGGAAAACCTCACATGTGCATATAATATCGATGTATACGCATTAAAAATAAATGTCACCAGTATATCTAATCCAAATTGTTGCATTGCTGAATTTAAATAAATTGTATTTATATGTTATAAAATGTTATCGTATAAATTATAAAGATCAGTTTATTTATAAGGTTTTTAAAAAATTAACTTTATTAATAATTTTTTGTATACCCGAAAACAAAACTTTTTTTCTCAAGGTTACTTTTATTCGATTTATGAAAGTGTGAAAATATTTAATAAAATATCAAGAAAAATATTTAAACTTATTTATTTTTGAATGTTGTTAAAAATTATTTTGTAGAGATTTATTTTATACTGGTGGACTTATAATCGTGAACAGTTTAACATTCTGTTCGGATAATTTTCCATGAAGACCATTTACAACCTATCAACATCGTAATCATTATACCTGCTAATGGCAATAGGAAGGAAGTTTTGTGAAATTGCAAAATATCAAACATCTCTATATTAATCCTTATCTTGAGCTAATCAGACTGATCAAATATTACAATTATACATAGGATATATTTCCGATTATAAGATTTGGTGGAAATTTTTTGAAAAACAGACAATTTTTAAACACTACTGTCTCTTGATTCTAGTGATTCTTCTGGTGACCAGAAAGTCCAGTTTCGCCGGAGTTGTCCAGATTTTGTCTGTTATGTCCAGTGTTCTCGGGCCGCTTCAGATCGGGACATAATAAAATTCCGGGATTAATTTCTAAAATTATTTTTACATTAGTACTCATTTTCAGCAAAATGTATATCACTTGTCAAAGCTTTACATAGAAAAGCATTTATCAGAAGTATGTTTGAAATAATTTAGAGAAATATAGAACGTTAGGTTCAGTCAGAAATATTCCCCCTTAGGATTTTACTCGGATTACACTATAGACTCCTTGATTGTAACTATTTATAAGACAGCTTTAAAAACTTTTGCGTAATTTTTTGTTAAATCTTATCAAACACATCTAGTCAATAAATGATTAATAAAGAAATGAAATATTTTATTATAAATAATTTTTAAAAAATTTCACACTTATATACTAAAGCTAGAAAAATTTTGGAGTTTTACAATTTACTAACTGCCTCTTTCTCTCTCTCCCCTCTCTCTCCCTCCATCCCCCTCTCTATCTCCCCCTCTCTCTCCCTCCATCCCTCCCTCTCTCTCTCCTTCTCCTCCATCTCTCACACA
>JAQFXN010002129.1:0-13373 GCA_034693365.1 Liacarus xylariae
TCCATTCACTACGCTTGTGTATTCAAGGAGCTGCTAGGGGCCAAAGATATGTCAGGAAAATAGATCCAATTATCATCGTATGGTCAAATTATCTTAAGATCATCATTAACTAATCCTATTGTCATCTAATGGCTAAAATATCCTAATATCATCATAAACTGATCCCATTATCATTTAATGGTCAAAATGTCTTAAGATCACCATTACTTGATCCCATTATTATCTAATAGTAAAAATATCTTAATATCGCCACCACTTGATCCCATTATCATCTCGTGGTAATAGTTGGTAGCCATAACATTTTTCATTTAGTGGAGACCTCGGTCGCCATGACTACCTGTACACTATGTTGGGTAGTTCATTCAAAACGTCGAGGGACAATTAGGGGGCAAAGTCCATAAATTACGGCAATGATAAAGGGAAAAGGAGGAAGTATTGCGTAATAAGGGAAAATATTGAGACCCTCATAAATTACGGCATCTTATTTTAAAGTCCACAGAAGGGCAATGGTAATAAATTACGTCTTGATTTAAGTCTCGAGTCGTGTTGGCTCATCAAAATAAACAAAATGGCTGACAATGAGTAAAATTTATTTTATTTTTAAAAATGTTTATACAATACATCAAATATTTTAAGTATACATCAATAAATTTAGGTTTTTTCATTCTAAACACTCTCATTGCTTCTTCAATGTCAATGTCGATCTTTGTTTGTATGGCCTTAGATTTCAGATAAACATCTTTTTGTTCCGCTTCAATCACTTTAGAAGTGAAGTGATTTAAAATAATTTCAATGTCCTCTTCACAATTACAACCGGTAATAATAAGGTTTCCTGTGTGATGTGCTGTAAGACTTTTCTTCTGATATTTTATTATAAGTCCACAAAATAATTCCGCTTCATATGAGACAGAGTTCTCGCATTGGAGTTGTTGTGATTGTAAATGTTTGCCTATTAAAGGCAGATAAAGCTTTTTTTTCAAATCGGCTACGGCTGCCATGTTGCGTAGCAGTACATTATTTAGTCATTCATCAAAATCTAAATCTTATATCATTTTAGAGATGATTAAACTTTAGAGAATTAGTGATTTTTGAAGCAATTGAATTAAAATATAATAAATTGAAATAATTTAACAAATTTGAAATAAATCTAAATTGAATTGAGAAAATAATATTTCAATAAATGAAGTCTATTAATTAATAACGGCTTGCTTCTACCGATATAGCAGAACAATCAACTTATAAGAGATCACAAGATTAAATCTAATGTCAGCAAATATAAGGTAACATATCGTGAGTTTTTACAGGAAATTGATTGATAAGAGAACAGGTGTTGCAGTTTTTGAAACAAAAGTATAGATAAGATGTCACATGACTTGAGTTTTTCTCAGAAATTAGCTGATAAGTGAACAGATGTTATGATTTTTGTAAGAGAAGTATATGATATGGGATCAAATGATTGTGGTATTAAATTTTGTGTTTAAATATATTAGTTAATTCTTTATAAAATGTACTTAATTATAATTTATTGAACTATTCGTTATTTAACATTATTAATTAAAGTCTCGCAATTAATCTCTGTATTTAGTGAACCACATTTTGAAATTACGCAATCCATTTCACAATATTACTTTGACATGGGCAGTTGCATTGAGTGCAAAATCTTCACTGTAAAATAACATTACATTTGCGTTCGTTTGTTGTCAATGTACTACAAGAGATCATAAATTGTACTCCTAGCCTAGGTTTGTGGTCTTTGCATTAGCTCATGACACGTGCTACATACAGTACTTGGATTAGTTTGAGGTCAATGTACTACAAGAGATCATAAATTGTACTCCTAGCCTAGGTTTGTGGTCTTTGCACTAGCTCAGGACACGTTCTACATACAGTACTTGGATTAGTTTGAGGTCAATGTACTACAAGAGATCATGACATGCGATATATACTATGTCTAGCTTGAGGTCAATGTACAATTCATGATATGCACTGCTAACTTATGTTACCTATAGCAACGCCTATCTTCACTATAGCACGTAGTCAAGGTCATCCTCCTTGAGTCTCAAGGTCTGGATCCATTCGAGCTACATACTACTACCAATGAATTTGAAGTTCAACTAATCGTATGTTAAATTAAATTTAAATTAAATTTACAATAAAATCAATTCAAAATATGAAAGACCTTCAAATTAATTCCCATTCATATTAAATACATTAACGAGAGAATTGAATTTCCGAAGAATATCTCAGAACACGATTTGAAGATTATGTATAATTTATGATATCTTAAAGTTAATAAAAATATTATGCAATAAGTGATTAAATGATAAGTTTTCAAATATATTACATAAAAGTAAATTTAAGATATAATGTAATGCGAGGACTATTCGGAATCATTCATTACAATCCATGATCAAGTTTTGGTGCACTCTATCATATTATACAGCAATAGTATAATATAGCAAATAGTAATATAACTTATTATGAGTCTGTGTTATGCAAGTAAGGGTATAGTCTTAAATCCCCCCACCCTTAATGGAAAACAGTTTATCAATTTTTAAAAACCCGAAAAAGTAGCTCTAAATTTTTTTGAAAAACATATTTTTTATCAAATTCAAAGAATTTTCGACCTCCATATCAAAAACAGAAAAAATGTCTATAATGACAATGCAATACCCCCTCCCCTAAGCTCTTACCGAGTATCACTTACCAACTTACAAAATTCCTTGACCTTGAACATACTAGCTTTGTACATATTATAAAACAATGAAAACTTTAAAATTAACAAGTTACATTGGCATTTAATTAACATTTGAGGAACATTATGTTTCTATCAGAATCTACCTGTCCTGTCATAAGCATTAAGCTATGGCTTAGTAATGAGTTCGATTCTGGTTTGAACCAAATGTTTCTCATTTCTTGCCTTTGAACGAACTCAAGTATGCATGCTCATTCTTTCTACAATTTAATGAAAGCAAAACAAATTGTCTTTTCATATTTTTCTTCTTATTAATACTTATGAAACATTAAACGCTTAAATTGAGGTAAATTAGAAAAATTTTCAAAATATAAAGAAATAATTACATTATAATTCATAAAACAAAACAAAAAAAACAAATAATTTTTTGAAGAATAAGTTTAACAAAACAAATAAAATTGATTACAAAATTATGTTTAATATAATTATAATTATTAGCAAATTTATGGATATTTTTTTGTTATTCATTCTATACTTTTTCAATATTCTATTCACACAAACAAATAAAGAAACAAAATATGTTTTTCTTTTAGAAAAATAAAAATAAAATATAAATCAAGTTTGATAAGGATTTTTTGGTATAATTTTGTTTAGTGTTTGTGTTATTTAATCATTACTAAAAAATAAATATTTATAATTATATAATACCTGTAAATGAGATAAGAATTTTTGCATTCAATAATTTTTATGCTTTTAATTAATTATTTAGATATTTGACAAAAAAATTTCATTTTCTTATGCGAAACAACAGAATTGAGGAAATGAATAGAATTATAATCCAAATGAGAGGCACAACGAGACTCATTTGGACCTCAATATATGATAGGTCCCAACCCCTGGACAGTATGGCTCGTAAGCCGTTCCCAGCAATAGATTGGGGCAGAAATTTGCAAATAAAGATCGCAAATCGTGGCATACATTCTATTGGCCAGAAAGTGCCCCCCAGTATGACCACCACTGAGAATGTGGTCAACCATACGATTATGGCATGAACTTCGTTGCGACAGAACGACGATATAGTTATACTATAGACCAGTCCATTGAGGCCCTGAATGAATAAGAGCGCAAAGACAACATAAATAGAGCCAATGAGTGGCAAATCGAAGAGTGAAAAACTGGTGAACATTATTAAACTGATCTGTGCTATCAATATAAGTATGTGAATCATTAAATGGGATATAATTAGTTCGTAAGCCTTCACACCGGCTATTGTCGAGCGCTCTAATTGTCTTTCCTTACGTTCTTTGATTATAGAAAGTCCCGGAAATAGTACTGAAGAGAGGAATACGATTGCGATTATAATACCGGGTGTTATGAATTCAGACATTTCCACTTCATTAGAGCCGTAAACGTTTGGATCAATTATCTGAAGGGGCGGTGCATAAGCGGCCCCACCATTCATGTCCACCGATCTGTTTTTAGCTTTCTTTAGAGCCTGTATTACCTGTGCTTTGATCGCACCACTGATTAACAGATTTGTGTTATCCATATATAAGTCAATTGTTGTGAAGAGTTTTCGTTTCGGTTCGTCGAATGTTTCGTAATCGTCGCTGTCGTAGGGCTTCTCCACTCCTATCAAACTATCCTTTTCTCCATTTCCATTCACTTCATCTCCACTTTCTTCTTCCACTTCTAATTCAGTCGAATTCACAGAACGGTTTGCATTTTTAATCGTATTGTTATATATATTTCTACTGTGAATAACCGATTCTGCATTTTCATTCTCGATATCCAGTTCTGTCAGGTCTTCTGGTGGTTCGCACATCTGTAGGGATAGGAATATTTGAAAACTAAATCATTGAATATTTTTAAAAACAATTGAACAACTTCGATACTAAACCGCCAAGCTTTCGGGGTGGGGTTCGGGGGGAAGATACCTTAGGTCAATATAAGTCAATGTGCAAATATACTTTTGTTGGAAATCAACCTTTTAGTAGGGGTGGGGGTTCAAAGTTCAAAGTTATCTTACCTATAAAAGTTTTTACATAGGGGTCACAGGTGGACAAGTGTGGACTCGTCTTGACCTAAGCTTTCCAACCATGTATATATCATGGGGGTGGGAACTCCCTAAATATGGAGACGGGGTGGGAGCAATGTATACTAACTAATGAGTGGGCCAGTGTTTCAAATGAGTCTATTATAGCAGATATGCTCAAGGTTAATAGTACTGACTTGTGAGCATCTATTATATATAAGAATTATGGTACAGTATTTATTTAAAATCATCTCACTGTATCACTGTGGTGGGCAAAGGGTCGATCCGGGATTACCCCTCTTTTATAACTCAGAATTCTTTTATCATTGTGTCTATGGACAGATACCCCTAAACTAAGGGCAAAAATGGTAAAATTTGTTCTCTCATAAATAAGGTGTAAAGTAGCCATAATTAATTATTTCGAAGATATCTCGTCTAGAAAGTGGTCATCTCACCATACCTTCCTTTGCCCATCCCTGCTATATCAACCGAATTTGTATATGGGGTTTAGAGATTTTAGACTTTAAAGTACTAGAGCCAAGAAAGTTTTATTGATTCTTAAATTTATTTTAAATATTCAAGTTGACTAAACAATAAAAACATGTATTGTAGACAATTGGGAAAGCTAATTTTATATTTACATATCAAAAGACTTAAATCAATTAGATTGTTGACTTAATATAATGAGCATTTTAATAAATACCATAGTTTAAATTCTTATTTAAAAATTATTTATTTAATAAGTATCAATTTTTCAATGAAAAACTAATTTTTGAATATTTCAAAAATTTCGACTTTAAAGTTGATAATCTCGAAATCCACTCATCCACAATTGGTTAAACTTTATACCTTGTTTAATTGAAGTTTTATTATTCAAAAAAACTACTAGAAATTTCTTGAAGTAAGCTCAGCTTCAACCTATTAGGCAGCAGCAAGATTTTGTAACTCTACTAATGAGCAAGGTTAAGTTAATTGAAAAATTTTATTCTTATTTATAGAATTTAATTTGTAAATGTTTAATGCCTTTAAGTCTTATTAGTTTTTCATTTATTATGAACAAATATAATACTTTTATATAATAAAAGGATTAATTGATTTAAATTTTTTTGATTTGGAATAAGTTATCTCCAATTGCAGCCCTTCATGTCCTGCAGGCATATCGAAAATAATTATTTAACCTTATCTTTGAAATTAATATTTTTACGTAAATCATTAATTAGTCATAAGATCTTTGGATTCTATCAATCAATTAAAATATAAATATTGATATTTGATATATATTTGTCATTAACTTTATATTAACAAAAAGTAATTTTATTAACTTTTTTTGTTGATCTGTATTCTTAAACAGACCTTAAAATTAAATTGAGTTCAAACCTTATGCCAGATATAAGGAAAAAGGGAGAGAGAGAGAGAGAGAGAGAGAGAGAGAGAGAGAGAGAGAGAGAGAGACTAATAATATTAGCTTTGAATAAATATTATAATAATCTCAAATAGATTATAAGAAATAATTTGTAAATTAAGCATTATTTTCTAATTTTAACTTTCATTATTAAATACTATTGTTATTTATTCGGGAATTTGTAAAGTATTCCACAACAAGTGATAAAATTTCTAATGATTTCAATAGATATAAATAATTAATTTTATAAGAATTGTTATACACATTGAAAGAGAAATTTAGCAAAACATAAGTGGAATTTTTTCTCTGTCCACTTCCTTATCCTTTTTACCTGGAATCATATTTTAGACGTGATCGTAACTGATAATTAAGTATAACCTATTAAAAAATCGATATAATAATTGATAATTGTGTGAAAATTTTTGATGTAAGCAAACAATTCGGTCACAAATTCCTTTATTTCGAAATATATTTCAAAGATTCTTAATTTTTTTTATTATATAAATCTTAAAATATCCGCAAATCTATAAATTAAGTATAATATAAAAACTAGATTCTGGAACACAATTGTCTCTTAACATGTCATTAGTTAAAACAATTAAAGACTTGAATGAAAATCGAAAAAAACATTACTATAAATAAAAATCAAAAATAGAAATAGAAAATTGATTAGTGATGTGTTGACGTGTTCTGTCAAAACATAAAATTGATTATAGATTTTAAGGACTTTTGGAATTCCTATAATTTTATTCCGCATATAAACCGATAATTAATAGAATTTCATTTCTCTCTCTTTTCTATCGAAGGATTTTGAATATTTTAATTTATTTATAGAGAAAAATCATTCAAAACTTTCTCTATTTATAGAATTGAATATAAAACTGATTATAAATGGCATTAAATTATCGAAGAATTCGACATTTCAACCGATATGTGCCATAAAATAAGAATATTTCTTATATAAATCAAATTTTTTGAATTTTTCAAAAAAATTATTTAATTATACAGAAATAAAAGTGATAACTGACCTGAGAAGAGCGCTCGAGCATAGATCGGGTGTAGTTATGGGGAAAGGATAGCATTGCCCATACATTGTGCTGACGGATGGCATCGTAAGCCGTATCAAAAGTGTCGAAATATTTCAATGAAATAATCTTTTCATTAAAACTTTTGAGAATAATATCGCTGACAAACGAGGGTTTGTCCGGATTGTAGACACCGACGGGTATTTCATAAGGATTTTTGCCAATACAGGCGCAGAACAAAGAGACTGCGATTGCTGGGTATAGTAACTGGAATACCAATAACGGAATATTCCTCAGCTGTCCCTTCAAGTTCTTGTAATACAGGGTTGAGATGCGATCCACTGAAGAGGTCTTTATTTTAGTAACTTTTTTCAGATTCGCTGATAAATTGATTTCATTAAAGCCATTGTTATTATTGTAAGAAATATTTTTATTATTCACATAATGTTTGTTATATTGTCTTAAATCAGGACTGCTTTCGGTTATTTCCTTCGGAGTGAAGAGATTTAAAAACAGGTCTTCGACCGAATTCAATGACAATTCCTTAACCAATTGTTTGGGCAGAACTTCTTCACGAAGACTACCATTCCTTATGAAACCAACAATATCTGAATGTTTCGCTTCTTCGATATAATTAGTACTCATAATGATTGTCAAGTTTTCAATAGCGCACAGGCCTTTCAATTGTTTCCAAATTGATTTCTTCACCAATGGATCGCAATATACTGTGGGCTCATCCAGAATGAGGACTTGTGGTGAATGGAGAACAGTTACCGCCAGCGATACAATCACTTTGTCGTTATTTGTCAGACATTTAATTAAAGTGTTTCTCTGATTAGTAGAAACGGATTCGACCAGAAAATCGATTTTATTGTGGATCAGATCTATTGGCAAATCATACAATTGGCCGAAGTATTTCATTGTCTCCTCAATACTCAAGTCGTCGAACAGTGAGATGTCTTGAGGCATATAACCAATGGCTGAAGTGCATTGTGGGTTCTTATTCAGCACTTTCACCTCTCCTTTGGATGGTTTGATGAGACCCGCAATACATTGAAGAATAAGTGTTTTTCCGCACTTTTTGGGCCCCAAAAGCGCATAAATCTTTCCGTTCGGAACACTTATATTCAGTCCTTTAAATACCTGATTCTTGAAGAAACTCAACGAAACGTCAGTCAATTTGACGACTGGTTCGGTAGCAAAAGTGACTTTACTTTTGATATTATTATTATTATTATTATTATTTTGCATCTGTTCTCTCATATCTATAGACATGTCTTCAGTTGCGGTTCCGTTGTTTTGTTGATATGCTTTCAATTCCATGATTTAAAATCAAATAAAAACTTTACAAAACTTTTGAAAAAATGTTTTTTAAATAATATTTCATTTATTAGTGACAATTGATTTACAGTGGAGTCGTCAGTAAATTGTTATAAAACAAGAAATCATAAGTATTTCGAGAAAATCTATTAATTCTCACTTTTCAGTCAATCAGTTCTACAGAACTACAAACAGTTTTCTTCCCTTTCCAATAGATTTTTATCACTGATTAACAACAAATAAAAAACCATTTACTGTATTTGAAGACAAGTATTAAAGAATCATTCAGTCAATCAAAAAAAACCCTATCATTAGTTCTCACATATTGTCGATTGAAGTGAGACATACAATAAACTGATGTAATTTCTTATGTATTGCTGTTTTTAATAATGTTATATTTGCAGTAGTGTTGAGAAAAAGTCTTCATAACTCTTGAAGAAAATTATTCGAAAAAACTTAGAATAAAAAAATAATAATAAAGGAATAAATTGTTTAGAAATAAATTTTCAACCACTTAAACAACTTTACAAACCAAATGACATTCAAACTATTGATGTACTGCTCGGCCTAACTGGCAGTGGAATAACATAAATGTTAACTTTCCTATAGGAATAGGACGAGCGAATCAACAATCTCTGTCACTGCCCCAGGCTTTTAACATTTAAGTTTCAATAACGGAAAGTCCAATGCTTTTCATTCCTGAAAATTATTAATTTAAAACATAAATACAGTGTTCTATAAAAGTATAATAATAAAAATCTTTAGCTAATTGATTTTTTATTATATTTTTAATCAATTCTTGTATTCAATTGTATATAAGTTATTCTTTTGGATGATTTCTAATATAAAGGTTAAGTGAATCCAATTAGGAATATCAATAAATAATAATAATAATAAAGTTTTTAATATAAGTTTTTAATTATTCAAATATTTTTATATAATGTTATTATTTATTTATTTAGTAATAGCTATTGAAATGTATTTTCTAAACAAAAATTAAGTTATGAATTGTTTATTCAATAAACTTATTCTATGACTACATTCTTCTTATAATCTAATAATTTATCCAAAATGTACAAGAATTCAAAACAATGCACGGATAGAGTCCTTGTCCTTGATTTAAAAGGAGAATAAGTCTACAAGTTTCTCACTGTTTTCGCATATTATTCTTTAAACAGCATTCTTATGGCATAGAAGGACAAACACTATTTGTGAAAAATCAATCAATTTATTGATTCGTATGAATGAAAAATCTCTTCTCAAAAGAAAGTCGAATAATATTAGAAACTAGGGGTTGGCAAAGGATGAAAAGTCAAGGAGGTATAGAGTACTGATAAGAGCCAAAAAGTCACATGAAGGTATAGGAGGTACCATTGTAATGTTAAAATTCTCCATCACAGGGAGGGTGTGGTATTTTGGTCATTTTTCGGAGACAGGGGGTATTTTATCTATACCCCCCATTGCCCATCTCTATTAGAAACCAATATATTCAAATAATGAAAATATGTTTGTCTAAATAATGATTTATGACTTTAAACAAAAGATTAATGTTATTCACTATTGTTTTCTTTGATTGAGATTATATTTTGCTTTTTGCTTATTATTTGCTTAAACTCCATGACTTATGTAATGACTAATTAATCATTTTATAGGAAATTTAGTAAAAAACAATTAAGAAATTTAATTAAAAAGTTTCTTTTGAATTATAAAAAACAACTGTTTTATAAACTATTTTATTTATTTACTATGAATTTTAATATTCATTATTCTCATAGCTTTAAATACAAGTTTCCTTAACATTAATAACTGAATTTCAATGGGAATTATCCTATGATTTAAAGTCTCCTGTTACTTTTTTGCCATTTTTAATTACAATACCTATAAATTTAAAGAATAAAAAAAGGAAAAAAATATTTCCAAAAATACAGGATTTAGAATATTTATAAAACATAAGCATATATTTTATAAATGTATTTGAATTTCTTAAACACAAATAAAAAAAAATTATTTTCAAACTCTTATGTAATGCAATGCATACCAAACAGTCGACAAAATTTATGTTTAAAATATATTTGTTCAAAAAAAAAAATTTTTAAGTAAATAAAATCTATTAAAATTAATAAAGATTTATCTTAAATATCAACAAATTTTTCGAACTATTGAATAGCTTTTTACTCATTGATAAAGTAGTTCTCATATACGAGTGAAAAATGCTAGCATTCAATGAGAAATTTGGGAATTTTGTGTAAAAAAATCTGTTAAAATGACAGTCAGATTAAGATAATAAATGTTTTAGCATTTTTGTCCACTAATTAATTCAATTAGAAAACAAATTTTTTGTTATTCTTTGCCAAAAATAAATTTTATATTCAAGACATGTCTAGCAATTGTCCGATTGGGGGCTTATTTATGTATTCTTAAATTTCATTTAACACTTCTTCAGGAATACTAATAATTATTATTGATTTGAAAAATATTTGTATTTTTTGGCGACAATTGAAGGTCATGTGATGTCTGGGTTTGAATTGGGCACTTGAATTTTCTTCCGTTTTCTTTTTTTGTATCATTAATGTGTTAAATCTATAGATGTGTGTGTCAAAATTGGAGCAAGAACAACTGTAGATATGAATATAACTGGAATATAAATGCATATAAATTAAAATAAAATACATATGTGAAAGAATAAAACAAAAAAGGGTTTAAGAAGAAGCAACATTTCTTAAGATTTATAAGATGACTACGTGTTGCAGTATAATAGTGACTACAGTTAAACATTAAATCAATAATTTTGTAAAAATATTAGTCAAATAAATTAGTTATTAATAAAGTTTGCAAACATATTGACTCAATGTTTGACTGTACGTGACTATTATACTGCAACAAGTAGTCATCTTATAAGACTTAAGAAATGTTGCTTCATATTAAAACTTTTTTTTTATTATATTCTCACATATTCTTGAATCCATAAGATTAATATTCTTAATCCGCTTATCGTTGTTATTAAGTTAAAGGCAGTGTTGAATAAAATTAACATCCTAATCTAAAATATTAAATCCTTGATAAAATTTTTAAGAATAATTAAAACAGATCTTATATAAGTTAAAAAAGAATCTATTTCATCATCCTGGCAGGAATGGTCTTACATATAAAACATAACATTTAAAAATATAACATGATAACTTTTTAAAGATATGAATTCCCAATGTCATGAGATATTCTGCATCATTATGAGAATTCAATGATCAAATATCATCAGTAGTAACATTCTTTATGTTTCTACAATTGTGGTAACTTACGTCATGAAAATTTAGTTGTTTAAATATTACATGGTCAATTTAAGACATGTTTAAAAATTAATATATAAATTAAGAATTAAATAAGATATTCTTGAATTCATAATAGATTGTTAAGATTTAATTATTTAGCGAATAGTCTTTGTTTTGATTATATTTATTTTGAATTCTATAATTAGTGACGAGCATAGGCCTGACTCAATAGCCTGGCACAGGCCTTGACGAGCATTGTAAGTTTTCAAGCTCAGACCTAGGCCAGACTATCCCGAATGATTTTAAAGGTCACTCACCAAATTCAGCTTTTATCTAATAATAGAATTGATAGAAACGGTTATCTATTTTAAAATAAGTTTAACTTAATTTACAGTTATAACTTGATAAAATAAACATTCAGCGTTACCAGTATCTCATAGAATGGTAGATAATGATATTTGTATATGATCTGGACCTACAGTAGGTTTAGAGGTTTCCATGATCGAAACTTAAAAGAATTTGAACCTAGGCTTATATTTCCAAAATTTTTTATTACGTTTGAATTTTGTAAATTTTGGAGTTGATTAGTCATTTGGATAAAAATGTTAAAGACTGACTGAAGATATAATTAAAATCCGAAAATATCATCCGATTAATCTAATATATTAGAAATTTTTGAGATATGCCTACGTGCATGTCTTCATTTTGATTGGTAATTATCATGCTTTTGATAAATTGAGTTTTCAAATTAATAATCATATTTCAATATTCAAGGTTTACTATATATTCAATATACTTTATTAATATTCTAAAATTTTTATTAATTTAACACTTAATTATTACTCTTAAATTTTGTAAATTCAAAGAAATTCAGAATTTGCCAGATATTTGATAAACAAATGGATACTTTATTTAATATGAATTTGAATATAATAAAACAATTTGAATATTTGAATGACTGAGTGATTTATTTAAATAATTTTTAAATTATAATCGAGTTATTTTATTTGTAAAAACATATTTACTAGATAATTGTAATACAGTAATAAAAAAAATTCAAGCAAGAAATCAAAAAAATGTGACATTTATTATTCAAATTATTTATTTTTATATTACACAATGATTAAGAGAATTAATAATAGTTTCGGTGACTTTTCAATATTTTAAAGAATAATTGTTCTTTTGTTTAGTTATTTTAATGATAAGTTATATGTAGTGCATAATGGATTCGGGCAATGCCCGGAAAAGACCGATTTAGCCCGCCGAATTTCAAAAATTTGTTCCGGGCAGATGTCACAAATGCCCGATATTGCCCGGACATTCCCCTAAAATTAGTTTAAATAATGCAATTATTTCGCAATATAAACTAGAGGTGCAAATTTTCAAAATTCTGCCGACCCTTCCCTGCTCTTGACCCTTGAATTAGTGAAAAAATAAACCCTTCCCTATCCTTAGCGAAAATTCTTAAACCCTTCCCTACTCTTGACCCTACCCTTTCATTCTAATTCCCGAAAAAACCCTTGAATAAACCCTTGAACCATTGTTATACAAAATTGTAATCTGAAATTTGAAATATAGTATAATTGAGTTTCACTTAATATAAATCATAATTAGATCTAATAAACAATAA
>JAQFXN010002130.1:0-13372 GCA_034693365.1 Liacarus xylariae
TTTTTTTCTAGGTTTTAGACAATTTCTTCAGATTTAAAATTTTATTTAGTATTTAAGTTTAAAACAAATCATATGCAGAAATATGCATAGCTCTTGGCAGAGGGTACTACTGCACTGCATATTTAAGTACTATAATATTAGATCAGAAGTTCAATTTTATTTGAAATAAAAACTAATCATTCATTAGAAAAGTCATGTAATAAAAACATTGGAAAGGCAATGATATATGACGTGAACATTATTCATATTAAAATGTTACTCGCATTGTTCAGTACCTGAGGCGTAAAAATTCATGAGGGGGCGGGGAATTATGGAAAATCTCAAATTATGAGATTATTTAGCCTCATTATTATTCTCATTGGCGACCTCTATTTACTTTTGAATTTTGAATCAATTTCTTGAAAATTAGTAAAGTAAACAGCAATGCTTTTAATTTTTTCTTACTAACCTTTTAAAATTTCAAAACAATGATATTTTAATGAACCAATTTTTCAAATAAACTTTAAAATTAAAATATTAATTTAATCCAGTAACAAATTTTTTAAATTCATTTAAGTTTTGTTACAGAGCAAAGTAGTGTTATTCTAAACATCTTAGGGTATAGGATACTGATAGGAACATCAAAGTTACAGGAGGAATTGGTGGTGAATTTGGCATTCCTAGAATTTGATTATAAATCACGTAATTTACCAATTTTCTATTAATTCTGCAAAATTTTACATAATTTGACGGAATTCATGCAAATAATGATGATTCCTAGAAGAATTTGACAACAATTATGTTATTTTCAAAGAATTTAAACAAAATTTCACCTAGTGTACCAAATAAACGGTGCATTGATATCCGTTATCTCAAAATTACTTGAGTGGGATATCTATAAATTGCTTGTTTTTCTTCATGACAGAGGGGGGGGGGTATTTTGGCTATTCCACCTTGCACTCATCCCTAGGATGAAGTATATTTCTCTTAATGTTAATCATATTTAAATGTTTATATAATGTCTAAAAAACTAGAAAACAAATTTGTAAATTATTAATGTATTAATATTCTTACGTAATTAATAAATTTAATATTTTTAGTAATTTTATTAAAAATTAAATCATTATTCCTCTAAATGCGGGTGCAGTTTATGCTATGCGTGCATTGAATATCATTCCACTAAACCCGGGTTTCTCTTATTTGCGATTCCCTTATTTGTGGGTTCTTTAACATTACAGCCTCATAGAAGCTGCCAGTGCAGCTATAAACGTTCCCTTATATCCGTGTCCCCTAAAAGCGGGATAGATTGTATATTGTTGAAAAACTGATTCATTACAATAGTATTAATAAAGTTATACTAGTTATCTCAGACTTATACACTACGGTGTTTTTAAAAGTTAACACCTAATGCTGCTTTCATATCTATCCAAATTAGCTATACATCTATTCTGATTAATTCGCATATGTTGAATCGACTGGTGATAGTTTCAAATACGAAAATCCAGTATTATTTGAGATAGAGGGATTGTAAAAACAAAGTCGAAAAATTTAAATATTTGATTTTGATAACTGAGACATTGATTCTGACTAATTCTCATATGCTAAATCGATTAATAGTAGTTTTGAATAAAAAAAATAATACATTATTAGAGATAGACAGCATTGTGTAATACAAAGTAAAAATATTAAAATATCTGATTTTAACAATTGAGACAGAATCTGACTAATTCGCACATGTAGAATCGAGTAGTGATATTTTCAATCTCGAAAAATAAATATTAATTGAAGTAACGGGCGTTTAAAGAGAATTTTGCGTTCTTTCTAATATAACATCATCTATCTCAAATAATATTCTATTTTCATTCTAGAAACTATCACCAATAGCTTCAGCATGTGCGAATTAGTCAGAATCGATGTCTCAATTGTCAATATTAAATATTATAATTTATCGACTTTCTATTATACAACTCCCTCTATCTCAAATAGTACTGGATTTTAATGTTTGAAACTATCACCAATCGATTTAGCGAATGCGAATTAGTTAGAATCGACGTCTTAATTGCTAAATCAATCGATGTATAGCTAATCTGGATATATATGACAGCTGGCATCAGGTGTTAACTTTTTAAAAAACGATGGCGTATATGTCTTAAATAAAATTTTTACATTGAGGATTTATTTTATTTTATTAAGACATTTTTGAAATTATTTCTAATGTACTGATTAACTATTTTTATGTCTTTAACCATCTTTAATCTGACTAGTTAAACTTTGAATTGTTTTGTACAGATTCGATATGGATACTAAGATTTATCTTGTAAAAATAAATTATGAAAGTATCTCTAGATCTACTGTAAAGTATTTGATTAAATGATAATTGATAGTAGATGACAATTTTTCTTTCCATATGATGAGTTTTTTTCAATCAACAATGCCAAATATACAATTTTTTTCTTCGTAGTGATAAGAAGGATCAAAATTAAAGCAGATAAATTTAATAACATTTATTATAGTTTTGGAATCAAACATTTGTATTTCATATACAAGGTCAATTCAAATGAGTCAATTTCACAAGTAGGAATCAGCGAATTTCTAAGGCCATGTGCTTGGTTGTTGCCTTTTAGCCAACTTTACAATGTTTGTATGCTTTAGTAGTCAAATAAATTTATATATTATCCAAATTTCATTCTAAACATTCTACATTATGTACACATTAGTATCAATAATTATTCTTGTTAACTAATCAGTCTAATTAACCAAATTTTAAGGCCATTTGAATTTTGGGCGCCGTTTTAAAACTTATTTCGTAAAATTCATTACAAATTAGTGTTATTTGAATGCTTTGCAGTGAAGTTGTTGTATAAACCACTCAATAAACTCGTTTTGAGCACAATTTTGATGGTTTTCATGTGTTTCGTACTAAAACAGTCATAAATTAACAACTCTTTTAGCAATATTTTTAGCAATTTAGCTGTTTTTAAGTGGCTTTGTATTAAAAAGCCATAAATAAGTTAATTTTGAGCGTTAATGACATGTTTATTGGATATTATAGTCAAAAAGAGACTTTTTTGAAACCCCGCCCTTCTCTGGACCACTCTAGGCAAAATTTGGCAAAATCCACCATTTTACCTTCCCCTAGACCCTCCCTAGGCTCTCGCCGAAAAATTACCCCCCCCCCCCACTAGCGTTTGAGCTCAACTTTTGAATTCTGGTAGAAATGGAAGCATTGTGCGAAGGATAATAGTAGTGTTGCCTCCATTTGTGATCTTTTGCTCAGCGATTGCACGCATTCTGGAAAAGTGGCGAAAGAACAGATGCCTTCTATTCTGTTCCTCTAATACCATTAGATGTGAGGATAAGATACTCCGAAAACAACATTTCTTGAGAATTGCGACAAATGTTAGAAATGAGAGATAAACTCAAAACAGGGACAGGAATGGATGGCAGATAGTGATGGACAATGAGGGGTATTGCCAAAATACCATCCCGCACCCCGAGTTGAAGCAAAATGAGGGTTCAGCCAACAAATTTTAAGAAAACGGCACAGAAAGAGCTGTTTTTAAAGAATATTCTGTAAAATTTCTAAGAAAATTGCAGAAATTTATCAAATTATTGCTAATTTAGTCAAATTTTGCTAGATTCTTACAGAATTCATCATAATTAGCCTCAATGCTGACATATTCTGTTAAATTATTGCAAGATCATTTTTAATTAAATTTCACAATAATTTGACGATTGAAAAATATCACCCCCACCCCTATACCCCAATGTGATTAATGTCTCTTCTCAGTACCCCATACTCCTTGACATTTCAGTCATTGCCCATCCCGAGTGGCATAAAATGGCTCATTTTCCATCAATCGCGTGCTGGTCTGCCCCTGGACTGGCCCTGAGCTGTATATTTGCTATAAAAGAGAGTTATAAAGGATTTTCAGTCAAACATTTAAAATGTGTGTCAAAGCTCTGTCTCTTCTGTTCCTCTTCTGCGCAGCCGTGCACTACATCTCCGCGGCCGACGACCCCCTCGCACAGGCCAAGTGTCGGTCAGTGCACTCAACTGATGTGGACGCGTCAGGGACTGTCTGGGCCAACGACAAGTGCACTCTGATCTGCAGCATTCACGGTGTCCTATGGCCGCACAACATGTCGGAGGGACTGCCCTGTCCTGGACTCACAGCCACCCAAAACGTAAGCCATCCTCTCTCTAGTGCTGCTCTCACTCTCGCTCTTCTCGCGCAGGTCTGCAAAGACGGTCAGTGCGTGTCTCCGGTCAAGTTGGGGTACATCGACATCGAGATGGCCTCCGCCAACCTCAGCACCAAAGCCTCGGGTCAGTGTTCACTGTGGAGTGTATCCTATGCTCATTTTAGCTCATTTTGCTCTTCTCTTCTGCCCATAGCCTACGCCGACGTCTGTATCCAAAACTCCTCCACAACTGTGTCTGTGAGTCACGTGACAACCGATTATCCATCCCTTAATCCTAATCCCACTCCTATTCTGATCACAGCTGCCGATTAAGGACAGAAGCACTTGCGTCTCGTGTCAGACCAAAGTGATCGCCTCCTCCCTCAACCCGCTCTGGTCGGCCGTGTGCACCGGTTCCAACAAGTTCCTCTGGACCGACCAGTCCCGGGTCACCTTCGAAGTCTGGGATCAGATCAATGCCACCAATAACGTAATGCCACTCCCAATGCCTACCCTAACCCTAACACTAATCCAGTGCTAATCCGGTGATTATTGCAGAACTTCGTTGGCGGCGCTTCTCTACTGATTCCGCAACTGTTGGCCAACGGCGACAGCCATAAGTCCATTGCTCTGCCTCTGGCCGGCGGATCCAATCCGGGAAAGATCAACGTTCGGGTGACCTGGACTGCCAAATGAGTTCATTACTAGCATTGCTTGTTTCCAATTCTGTTGCCTAATAAAGATTTTTCTGAGTGTCAACAAAATAAACTGTACATGCTTCTTTCTCTTATGAGGGTTTCCTTTTATTTGGTTTTCCTGTCCAAAACCACTCCAGTAGTGACGCTCACTGCGTCTGAATAGTTCAACATGCTCGTTTTTGCAATCACCTAGTTAGTGGACAATTAATACAGTGTGTGTTCGTATATTTGTCCGACAGTGTCAAACAGTATTGATGTATCCAGCTAATTAGTGGCATCACACACTCTAGTGTGCCTGCATAGATATGGGCCATATTTAAGCACCAGCATAACTTTTTATTAAATAATTATTTTTAAAAGTTTTTCAGAAATATTTTAGAAAAGGGATGAAATTTTTTTTTAATGACTTAAACATTGGTTAATATTAATAATATAGACATCTAATCCAGACCTTGAAGAATACATTCATTTTGATGATAACAGAATTAATAAAAATTAACGTGACTTAAACACGCTGTTCAGTCTTCAAGGTCTGGAATATATGTCGATATTGACAATACTAACCAATGTTTAAGTTAATAATAAAATTTTCATCCTTTTCATATTTCTGGAAGAACTTTTAAAAAATAATTATTTTAAAAAATTTATGCTGATGCTTAAATCTCACTATTTCGTCTTGTGGCACTATAGATAGTTTAAATTACCTTGCTGCCATTCGCCCGCTTGTTGTTTAAATCAACAAATAAAGCAAACAATGAGAAGCATTGATGCTAATGAGGAATAGTTAAGAAATGTTCCCGAATAATAAACCGCCATACCAGCCTATCTCTTCACTTTACCATGGACTTCCTCCTACATAAAAATATTTAAAGCATACATTTAAATAAATCTGTCGTTCACTTATATCCCAGATATTGACTATATTCTTAAGATATTCTTTAATAAAACATAGCAGTATATATAGTGGAGAACCGGACAGGACAGAACTGGACGGACAAATGCTTGATTCTTACTCATTAACTTTGAGTTTTATGTGTGACTAAGCTGTGACCGATAGGCAAAATATTAATTTGAATGAACATATAGTCATCAAAGTATAGAACATACAGTATATTATATCAAATTTATTATCTTGCATTATTTGATATTTATGTTAATCTTTCGGTTAAAGAGTAGTCTAATATAAAAACTCAAAGCTCAAGCATTATATATATTATATAAGAATCAAGCATTTGTCCGTTCAGTTTAAAATGATTCTCCACTGTATCTTTATGCAGGATTAAATTTGATAAATTATTCCCATATTAATATCAAATACAAACGTATGTCTAAGTGATAAAGTCAAGTGTAGTTATAGACTCCTGTCGTGGTTTTATCTATTAGTAAACTAATCAACTGATTCAACAAAGTATTTCAGTAAACATAAAGTGAAGTAGAAATCAAAAACAGTTAATAAATATTTATTGAATATTTTATGACTTTATGCTTACATTTAATTACTGTTCAAAACGTATGAATTGTAAAGTTATTGAAAACAAAATGAGAAAACTTTTTTCAATAGTTGTGTTAACGCTATGTATAGTAGTGTCAATACAGGCATCGGTAAGAAAGACCTTACCTAATGGTGTGGAACCCCTCTCAGACCAGATGATTGATTATATCAATGGAATGAACACTACGTGGAAGGTATAGTAGTTTATGAAAGAGTTGTTGAGTTTTACTTTCAAATCAATACTAATTTATATCCAATCGATTCAAAGGCCGGAAAGAATTTCGACGTAAAGTCACTTAATTATGTCAAACGATTACTGGGAGTCAAGTCTGACAACAGTAGGTATCGGTTGCCTATCATTAGACACGAAGTCCAGAATCTGGAAATACCCGACTCTTTTGACTCAAGAGAACAGTGGCCTAATTGTCCATCGATTAAAGAGATTAGAGATCAGGGCGATTGTGGTATTGGCATAAAAATACTCTATGTCTGCAGTGGTAAATGCAAAAAACCGTTTTATTACCCCTCCCTTTAGGCTCGTGTTGGGCGTTCGGTGCCGTTGAGGCCATGTCTGACCGAATATGTATCGCATCTCAAGGTAAACAAATAGTGGAGATCTCGGCCGAAGACCTGGTCTCGTGTGGGGGCGCAGGCGGTTGTGACGGGGGTTGGCCCGCATCTGCCTGGCAGTCCTGGGTGGACACGGGTCTGGTAACTGGTGGTCTGTATAATAGTAGCAAAGGATGTCAGCCCTATGTGAAGCCTGGATGCACACATCACCACTCCCAGGGCAAATTGACACCCTGTCCGGACACATATGGGGTACAGTAACTTGTCTGTTTATTTGATCTTCCTTATTTGTTGCTTGCCTGTTTTGTAAAATAGAAAACTTTATTTATATTTATTTATACTAATCTTATAGCCCACTCCCGCTTGTGTTCATCTCTGCGAGAAAGGCTATAACGTTAGCTATACTGATGACAAACATTTTGGTGCCACAGCTTATGGTATTGGCAATGATGTGTCACAGATTCAGGCAGAAATCCTAAAGAATGGACCGGTGGAGGCGGACTTTACAGTCTATGCTGATTTCCCAACCTATAAAACTGGTAAACCTATCAAATATATCAGTGCTGTTCTGAATCAATAATTGTTTTCCCGATTAAAAAAGGTGTTTACCAACACCACAGCGAAGAGATAATGGGCGGACATGCTATTAGAATTCTAGGCTGGGGTACAGAGAACGGCAACCCATACTGGTTAGTGGCCAACTCCTGGAACGCTGAATGGGGAGACAATGGCTATTTCAAAATACTCCGGGGCAGTGATGAGTGCGGTATTGAAGACGATATTAATGCCGGAGAACCTAAACTATGAACTAATTTAAACCAAAGAATTAGATTTAATTTTTATTTGAATTAAACTTCAAAATTAAGTATTGTTTAATAAAATTTAAATGTTAAACATTTAAAAAAGTCTATATAAATTATATATGCAAGCAACATTAAATTAGCAAGTTGAAAGTAGTTATTTTTTTAATATACTAAAACTATAATTTGGTTAAACAAAGGATCAAAATTAATAATTAATCACCATGAATGCTTGAAAATGGTGAAATCAGCACATTCTGTACAACATATGGAATAAATAATCTAGTCAAGTTACTTTTTACATCATTTTGGGAACCATTCCTTTATTCTTCCAATGAAATTAGATTAGGTTTAAACCCTTCACTATAAACAATTATACCTTTTGTAATTAAATATCATTAAATATTTAATATTTTTTCCGCATTTATATAATTATTTTAAAAAAGGCATTCTTCTCGAAATGCTTACCTTTATATAATTCAACACTGCCCAATGAACTCAAAGTCAGGGGCGTATATGGTGGTACTTTTTGAGAATTTCCTTAAAAAGCCAGTTGGTTGTAGCCAAATTTTAAATAAATGAAAAATCCACAGGGGTAGTAAGGTTATAATCAAAATTTTTTACCTGCTGTACAACAAGTCATGTTGGGTATTTCGGTCATTTTTCGGTGACAGGGGGGGGGGCGGTGTTATTTTGGCTCTTCCTGTAATAAAACATATTGATTTGTAAACTGAAATATAATATTATACATTTATTTCTGAAAATAAATACATAAACCAAGATTGTATTCAACGTTTAATCACCGGTAATGCTTATTAAATAAATATCTTTTTATATTTACAATTTTTGAATTCTATACACTCGAGTAGAAAAATGAAGCATTTTGAAATTGCATAAAATAATTGAATTTATTTAATGTATTATAGTAGGGATACCCAATCAACTCAAAATCAAGGGAAGGTATAGGGTACTGATAAGAGCCTCAAAATCACAGGGGTTTATAGGGTTGGGTATTTTTAACCCGTATTAAATTTTGAGTTTTGGCGTAGTTTTGTTTCGAATTGTTTTGCTTGGTTTGAGTGTTGAATTCAAGTGTGCATTCTTTAAACCACAGTAGTATTTAAAGAAACCCTTAGTTTAAGTAATTCAAAACTGATTAATTAAACTATATTTTTAATATTGAATAATATACAGCTATTAATTGATTAAAATATAACATGTTTTGCATTCATAAGTAATACAAACAATTAATTAAATGTCAGCTTTTATTTTCTTATTCATTAGTTTAGTTCAGAAATGCAGATCAGATACAATGTTAACAAGCGATGCGTTGATGACTGAACTAAGGAAGAATCCGATTGACCCGAACTCCTTCTCCCGTCCAGACCTGTGTCGCGTAACACATATAGAATGGAAAGCATCGGTCGATTTTGAGAGACATATAATCAGTGGTTTCGTTGAATTAACTGCTGTTAAACAGAAAGAGAAAGCATTTGAACTAATTCTGGACACTTCGGGGCTGACTATCGAATCGGTTGTAGACAAGGAAACTGATCAGTCATTGTCCTATGCATTGAGTGCAGAGACACTAATTAAAAGTTTTGGCTCTAAATTGACGATTAAATTATTGCCTAAACGTCAGTCAATTATTCGCATATCATATCAGACCAGCGATAAGGCCTCTGCTCTTCAATGGTTAGAACCCGAACAGACTGTCGGCAAAAGGAAACCCTATCTGTTCAGCCAGGGTCAGGCACACCACACCCGGTCATTGATGCCCTGTCAGGACACGCCTGCAGTGAAGGCCACATACAATGCGACAGTTAGTACTGTTTAATGTTTACACTTGAGATATATTTTAAAGGGGTGGCCAAGGTAGGTTGAGTCAGATGGTATAGAGAGGGGGGGGGGGGAATTTTGCAATATTTTAAAGAATATTTAGGCTATATCTTCTTGTCTATCCCTGATATTTTATACATATATGATATTAGTAGCGAATTGTTATTTCAATCCTTAATATAGATTTCAGTCCCAAAAGATTTGGTCGCTTTGTTAAGTGCTGTTCGCGTGGGCTCTGGCACTCTGTCTGCCGATGGACTGACAAAAGAGTATCACTTCAGACAATCGATTCCAATCCCCAGTTATCTCATTGTTATAGTTGTCGGTGATTTACGGTCGAAGAAAATCGGGCCCCGAAGTCATGTGTGGTCAGAGCGAGAGCTGATCGCCAGCAGTGCCTATGAGTTTGCGGACACAGAAAAAATTTTGGCCACAGCAGAGAGTATTGCCGGCCCATATGTGTGGGGTGTTTATGACCTCCTAGTGCTTCCGCCATCCTTTCCCTTCAACGGAATGGAGAACCCGTGCCTTACATTCCTCACTCCGACACTTATAGTCGGCGATCGATCGCTCAGTAATATTGTTGCCCACGAAATATCGCACAGTTGGACAGGGAATTTGGTCACTAATAAGAATTGGCAACACTTTTGGCTCAATGAGGGCTTCACAACATTCCTGGAGAGGAAAATAGTGGGCCGACTGGCAAGGGGTGAACCAAATCGACTATTCAAAGCCAGTTTAGGACTGAAAGCATTAAAGTTTGAAATTGAATCCATGGGTTCCGACAGTCCATTCACTAAACTAGTTCTCGACTTAAGAGGTGTGGATCCGGACATCTCCTACTCTGAGGTTCCCTATGAAAAGGGCAGTGCATTCCTCTATATTCTGGAGCAAAGACTCGGCGGAACTAAAGTATTCGATGTGTTTATCCGGAAATATATCGAAAACTTTAAATTCAAATCTATTGATACAAAGGATTTCAAAGCATTTCTTTACTCGTATTTCAAAAATAAAAAGCATATTTTGGATGCAATCGATTGGAATGAATGGCTAAACGGGACAGGAATGCCACCCATTCTACCCAATTATGACAATCCTTTAGTTAGGGTTTGCACTGCTTTGGCCGGCAGATGGATCAGTGCTGAAGACGAGGATTTGTCTGAGTTTAATGCCAGTGATCTCCGGGCGATGGACTCGTGGCAAGTGATTGAGTTCTTGAATCAATTGCTCGAAAGTCAGCCACAGATCAGTCAAATAAAATATCAGTCCATTACTCAGATCTATGGCTTTAAGTCGACCCGAAATTATGAGATCAAATCTCTTTGGATAAGACTTGGGCTCAAAATTCACTCCAACATCTGTATAGAGGAGGCCCTGGACTTTGTCACCTCTAATGGAAAGATTAAATTTCTTCGACCTATTTATCGGTAATTCATTATATTTTCATTCTTCACATCTATTTTCTTATATTTGAATAAAATTCTAATGATTAGAGCACTCTATGAATGGGAAGAGACGAGACAACCGGCTATCGACCGATTCAAAGCCCATTCCAATCAATTGATGCAAACTTCACGCTCTGTTGCGGCCAAAGAACTACATCTTAATCCAGATTCTGATTAATTGATGAAATGATATTTTATGTATTTTCCATTGATTATATTTTTACTTGTTAACTATGACCAGGAAGTAAAAAGCAATTTCAAAAAGTCATAATATTTGGGTATAAAATTTTCCAAAATATGGAAAATGCACAGGGGCAAGTAAGTTAAACACAAAACTTTCTGCCTTCGGCACAAAAAAAGTTTAAGGTGTATTTTTCAAAATCTCAAACTCAGTGGGTATTTAGTCTATAACCCTTTGGTTACTTTTGTTATCTTATTAAACTATGAACTACAGCTAAATATAAGTTTGAAATGAAAACTTAATCAATTATGGAAACTCTTTATAACATAATTGTTATTTCAAACTATTTGATATTGAGATTAAGCTCTCGGTAACAGATTAGTCAAATATAATAACATTACGCGAAACACTAAAAATCTGATCTAATAAATTTGCATTTTTAAAATATCGAGAGTTTATATTACCTCAATTTAAAATATTTATAGTCTTCCCTGATTAGTCACACTTAACTATTAACAAAGCGGATTATTTTTGAAAATAAATAATTGATAAGATTTTAGGTAACTATATACTTTATTTGAAATTGTAAATGTGTGTATAGTTCATGTTATTATTTGTAGAAGATTAAACTGTCTATGGTTAAATTTAATTCATATGAAATTCAGAAACATCACATTAGATTAGTTAATGCGCATGATTAATTAACGATACTTTTTCAATAATTTTTTAATATAAACTGGACTCGAAATTAGACGAAATTTAAGTTCAGTTTTTATAAGTTTCTATTTAGTCTTTACCCCATTTGGCTACCCCTGATATCTTACTAAACTATGAACGACAGCTAAATATAAGTTCCAAATGACAAATTAATCATTTATGGAAACTCTTTCTAACAAAATTGTTATTCTAAATTATTTGATTTTGAGATTAAACTCTCGGTAACAGATTAGTCAATTATAATAACATTAATCGAAACACTAAAAGTCTGATCTAATAACCGTGCATTTTTAAAAAATCGAGAGTTTATATTACCTCAATTTAAACTATTTGTAGTCTTCCCTGATTAGACGCACTTGACTATTTACACAGCGCATTATTTTTGAAAATAAATAATTGATAATCTTTTAAGTAAATACAGTATATACCGTATTTAAGAATGAAAAAGTGTGTAAAGCTTTACATCTCATTATTTGAAGAGGATTAAATTGTACTATATATATGGTTAAATTAAATTCATAAACGCATTCATTATGTCAACTTGTTTTAAAAATCTTATCACTATTGTATATTATACTAACTGGTAAGAAATTTTAAAATTTCAAGTTTTAAGAGTAGCTAACTATTGAGGGTCAATGGCTGTCCAAAAAATTTGCTGTTCTTCAATTTTAAACAATAAATGGGATCAAAATATGTTGCTTGACAAAATTTTAGGGTGCCGTAATAATCCCATTGTGATAGAATATGAGGGTTAGTAGGTGACACGGTTTTCCACCCCTAATGCTATTTTCCCATAGAGAGACGTGGCCTAATAGTAGGCGTTGTTTAAAGTGGGCGTGGCCTCCCAAAGAGAGAAATAAAATCTAAAATTCTTTAAAAAATACAACAAATTCTTTAACAATTCTTTTTTTATTTTTTAAAATACAACAAATTCTTTATTTTTATTTTATTGGGGTAGTTGACCACCATATTCGAACTCTGTGAAGTCATGTATTAATGTTTCCTTAGCCTCTGCTTCTTCGTCTTCTTCATTAATTACGATAGTCTTGGGTCTGTCATACGAAATATTTTAGACACCGGAGACCTACATTCCGGACACGTTACATGATTAGGAATAGTAGAATCCCACCATCCATCTCGCTCCCAGTTGAACCTCTACTTAATTCAATTAAGTCTGTACTTATTTTAATTTAGACTGTACTTATTTTAAATAAGTCTGTACTTATTTCAATTAAGTCTGTTCTTAATTTAATTAAGTTTTCACTTAATTCAAATATATCTCAACTTAATTCAATTAAGTCTGTACTTATTTCAATTAAGTCTGTGCTTAATTCAATTATATCTCAACTTAATTCAATTAAGTCTGTACTTATTTCAATTAAGTCTGTACTTAATTCAATTATATCTCAACTTAATTCAATTAAGTCTGTACTTATTTCAATTAAGTCTGTACTTAATTCAATTAT
>JAQFXN010002131.1:0-13372 GCA_034693365.1 Liacarus xylariae
TTATTGTCAAATATTATCCATATGTTCTATAGGAATAATTAGATTAATAACATTTAAGTGGAAATTTACTGAAAAATTCTTTCAATTACAAAACATGTATTAGGGATTAAAATAGTTTCTGAAATAAGTTTTCAAAATTGTTTTAATTGAGTTTTTATTTATTATTTTGTTTTCATTTATTCAGTCATTTGTTTAATTTTTTGTAAATCCGAAATATTTTTTTTAATTCCGAAATATTTGTTTAAAATTTCGAAATATTTTTTAAATGGTTTTTTATATTACTTAATAAAATGATTTTTTAAATACATGCCTCTTTTTGTCCCCTAAATTTATTTCAATGAAAATATTTGTGTGATTCTATGAGTTAAATTTTTATAATTTTGTGCGCTGATTATAATAGTATAATTTTGAATATATTTTGCAACTACTCTATCACAATTAATATTATATGTATTGTTGTATTTGAAAAGTCTAAAACAGGATTTGAATTATTTTAGACACTTAATTGCATTATAACTACATTTGATTAGCTTAGATTGAAAATCTACTATAGTGTTTCGCGAGTGCACCTGGGTTTTATTGACAATTCAATATAAACAACTTTCGAGATAATTATTAGCAAAATGAATTATAATCTAAATGGCACTAAATTACGGAGCAGTACGCTGTTTAGGCGGACAGCAAATCCTAACTCTTGTATCATACGAGCGATTCTTCTGGCAGCTTTCTGCCCATCAAATATTGATTTGGCACCAGTGATTACGATAGATCCCGATTGAAAAATAAGAGCAATAACATGTGGTTTATGCACCTTAATTAAATTTATGATTTTTAAATTTAGTGTTACATAAATTTTCATTTAATAATTTTAAATTTAATACATTATTTAATTTTGCCGTAAAAGTAATATTTGTTATTTTATACAAATTTTTAAAATACAAAAATTAAATGAAATATAATAATTAATTGAAATATAATAATATAATTTAAATTGAATCACTCTTCTTCAAAGTTTAGTTTGTCGTCTGCTTCGTAGTGAACGAAGATGTTGTCCACTGCGTTGTGACTGATATCGCTTTCAATGTTATCAGTTATGTGCAGATCTTCAAAACTCGTTGAGATGTCAGAATTCATAATTTCCTCCAATATTGTAAGAATTGTGGTCTTAAATCACAACAATCTACTAACGTCATTGATAGAGAGCTTGAATAGTGACAGTTTATTGTAAGCCTTTTGATATATCATATTTATATCGCCGAAACCCATTTCATAATAGAGCTCTTGTCGAGTGAAGTTTACTTTTCAACCAGTATAATTTTTCTATTATAGATTGAATATTACAATAGACGCGTTATTCAATTGACTCATATATGGGAGTGCGATTACAAAACTCTTAGAATTAATATTTCATATGAGTTAAATCAAACACCAATTGCAAAAAATTATTTCAATTACCGAATCAAACATTACTCCTCTATTGAAAAGGATGGTCATGTCAACATTCGGAACAATTTGTTTGGAGGCAGAGCTAATAATTTGAAAATTAATATCGAATGCGACAAACACCAAAAGATTCGATATTTAGACATCTGTAGTCTTTATCCTTATGTCTTGTCAAATCGCGATTATCTAGTCGGACACCCAAAGGTCATTACTGAAGACTTCAATAAAGATATAAATAAATACTTTAGTGTTGTGAAATGTCGAGTACTTCCGCCACAGGACATATTGTACACACACACACCTGTACTACCAATGAGAACAGATAAAAAATTATTGTTCCCACTTTGCCACAAATGTGATCTAAGTGTTAAAGATGGTACCGAAATCTGCAATCATTCAGTCAATGATCGTCAATTATACGGTACTTGGTGTACACAAGAGTTGCAGTTAGCTATTATTAGTCGATTATGGCTATCAAATTACAAAAATATATGAAGTATTGCAATACGAGCAAATATCTGGAGAAATATTCAGAGAATATTACAAAAATAGCTTCAACTAAAAACAGAAGTGACGGGTTTTCCGAGACATATCACCACTGAAGTTAAAGATAAATTCATTGTTGACTTTAATCTACGTGAAGGTAATTAATTTAATAATATTTTCTACTATTTCTAACTTTTTTTATTGTAGATGTACTACTGGATAAGGATAAAATGGTACCAAACAGTGGCTTACGATTCATAGCAAAGTTTATTCTCAACAGTCTTTGGGGAAAATTAGGCTAAAGATCGAACCATGGATCGACAAAGATATGCTATACATATGACGATTATATGAAACTCGTCAGATCCCGAAAATAGAAATCAAAGCAGAAATTTTGGTTAATTTGGACATATTGATTGTCAATTATAAGTTAATTGACGATAAGTTGGATAAACCGGGAAACACAAATATCGCAATTGCAACAATGGTTACAGCAAATGCCACAATAAAACTTTCACTGAAATGTTTAAAGTGGAAAATCATCTCCTGGAAGATTGCTTTATAAAGACACCGATTCAATGTTCTTCATTTGTGATAATCGACACCCAGAATGGTATGTCCCAAAGATTGACAAATCTTTGGTAGATTGGATTGACAAAGTAGCCAAATACTATGGTCCAAATGCGTATATTTCAACGTTTGCCTCCTGTGATCTTAAGAACTATGGTTATGTTGTGACAAATGATGGTGAAGTCTACAAGATTTGTATTAAGTCAAAAGGGATAGCCATTAACAACAATGTATCTAAAGAATTGAAATTTGATCTGATCTCCGATTTCGCTAAATCATATTATGAGGATAATAAAGAAAAAGAGATTTATTTGAATCAATTGATATTCAAATGAACCAAAGACCATAAAATCTTCACAACTGAATTAATGAAAAAATATAGGGCAGTTAGCGAAATGCGAAATATAGTTAAGACTGTCATCTATCAAACAGTTCCATTCGGTTATAAATTTAATAATTGTTAGTTTTTTATACATTTCTGTACTTAATATTTTGTGAAATAATTATAAAAATATTCTGTTTTAATCTTATTTGAATAAAATACAATTGTAAAATATAATTATGTCTTCTTTTACTGAATTTTTGATTAATTAAGCAGATTTTATTTTATTAAATTTAAATTATCTTTTAAATTATGTAAATAAATACTTATATTTTCAACTATCTTCTAATACCTTAGAAAAATTACTTGTTTATCTTTAAGATTTTAATGTTTATTCTCTTTGGTTAGTATAGTTCTAGAGTATTTTCTCTGTTTTATTATAAATATAGTATTTTTTATCTTTCGTTTAGTATAATATCAAAATATTTTCTTTTTATTCAACTTATTAGAACTTATTCATAGGATAACATTATACTAATTAGGACCTATATATACTGTAACATAGTACTAAATAGGGCTTATTCATTGTATAAGATAGTACTAAATAGGACTTATTTATAGCTTAAAATAGGACTAAATACTTCTAATTCACTGTATATTATAAAGTTAGTATATTTTATCTTTGGTTAGTATAAAGTCTGGGTATTTTCTCTTTATTTATTATAAAGTTAGTGCTTATTCTCTCTTGTTTGGTATATTTTCAGGGTATTTTCTCTTTGTTTGGTATAATGTTAGTATATTTTCTCTTTAATTAGTATAAAGTCAGGGTATTTTTTCTTTTTTATTTTAAAGTTAGTATATTTTTTCTTTTATTTATTACTTAAAATAGGAATAAATAGTGATTATTCACTAAATAAGATAGGACTTATTTATTATAAAGACAGCGTTTATTCTATTTTGTTTGGTATAAAGTATCTTTTCTGTATTTAACTTATTAGGACTTATTCATAGTACATCACTATACTATTTAGGACCTTTATGTAGCATAATATATGACTAAATAAGACCTATTCATTGTGTAAGATAGAACAATATAGAACTTATTTATAGCAAATGTTAGGACTAAATAGTGCTTATTCATATTATTATATAGGACTTATTTATAATGAAGTTAGAATATTTTTTCTTTTGTTTGGTATAATGTCAGAATATTTTCTCCTCATAGGTTATAAAGTTGGTGTATTTTCCCTTATTTAGTGTAACGTCAATGTTTTTCTCTTTGTTTGGTTTAATGTTAGAGTATTTTCTCCTTTTTATAATAAAGTTAATATATTTAATCTTTTGTTGTGTATAATGTCAGGGTATTTACTCTTTGTTTGGTATAAAGTTATTCTTTTTTTTCTTTATTGGGTATAAAGTTAGTCTATTTTCTCTTTGTTAGATATAATGTTAGTATATTTTCTATTTGGTTGGCATAAAGATAGTGTATTCTTCTTTATTTAGTATAACAATAGTGTATTTTCTATTTCTTTAGTATGAAGTTAGTGTATATTCTATTTGTCTGGTTTAAAGTTAGTCTATTTTCTCTAGGTTAGGTATAAAGTTAATGTATTTTGTATTTATTTGCAATAAAGTAAGACTATTTTCCCTGAGTTTTTGTAATTTCAGTGTATTTTCTATCTGATGGTTATAAAGTTATAGTATTACCCTTATATTTACTGAATTGTTGGTGTATTTTATTTGTATTTTGTTTTAAAACAGGGTATTTTTGCCATATTTACTAAAATATTAGTGTATTTTTCTCTATGTTTACTAAAATAGTGTATTATACTGTCTGCTACTGTATCAGACTCTCCGTTATTAATGTAAGAAAATACTTAACCGCAAGAGTACTATGTATAGGATGTAATTAATGTTAGATCTTATATTACTCTATAAAATAGATATGAAATAAGCCTATAATACCAACATTATAATTGGGCCCTTTGTTGGTGTAAACTCTATACACAATATTATTTTAAAAAGATATCAAAAATATATTCTAAAAAACTTATTTAATAAAAATTAATAAAAAACATTTAGAGATATATTTTTAAAAAGGTTTTTATTTAAATTAAATATTATTAAGTTATACATTGAATTTAAAAGCAAAATATATGAAAAAATAATTTTATTTTATAATTTATGTTTCTTAACATTTGGTTTAATTGTAGGAATTGTCAATATTTTAAATGGCCACCCTTCTGTTTTTTCAAAAATTCCTGTCTTAGCTTGTTGTACATAATAATCTTCCAATATTTTACCATAATCATTCAATTTCGCTGTCGTTTCATTATTTGGTAAGCTTTCATTTTTGCAATTCATTAAGTATTCATTGAGTCGATCCTCTACTCCAAGCAACTTATTCCAATCATTTTTATGTTTCTGTTCCCAATCAATAGATTCAAGTTCTTTTATCTTTGCTTTTTCTAGTTTGGGTTTAGCGTTTGCCTTAATTGGTTTTTTAGTTGGCTTCTTCTTCGATTTCAGAGATTTACTTTGTTTGATGGATTTAAGTATTTTCCTGACTATTTCAGGAAAATTACCAAAAACGTCCCCATCTGTCTTTTTCTTTGAAGGTTTAGCCATCACATATTTATCCATCACCTCCTCAGTCAAATCATAATCTGAGTGTTCATCTTCATTGCCATAGCCATCAACAGCATTATCGCTAATTAATACAGATTTTACATTGCTAGATCCGCCTATCTGGCCAATTTTCTTAATTTTCATATCTGTTAGTGTATCTTTCGGTTTTGTCCATCTACTAACAATACTCTTATTGATATTATACAGAGAAGCAGCGGATTTTTTTCCATTTTCTTCTGCATATTTGATTACTTCTAATTTAAAATCATTTGAATATGATGCTCGAGGCATTTTATTTATCATTGTATATATATTATACTGCTTATAAAGAAATAATAAAATTCTAGAATTAAAGATATTTTTAAGAACGTTTTTATAATTTTGCATAAACAGGTGTTGCGTATATAGTTTTTATGGCTGTTTTTAAATATGTAAAATTTCTAGGTTTACTATATATTTCCTTATATCATTGCTTAGAAAATTTTGATAATATAGTTGTTAAGTGTATTTGTTCCCGCGAACGATGCGTTATTTATACTATTGCTATATCGGTGTTTATACAGTTGCTTAAGAAGATGCCTTACTATACTGTACCTGTATATGTGTAGCTTACACAGTTGCTTACACTGTAGCATATGGCTACTTGTTGCTTATACAGTTGCTTACACTGTAGCTTAAGGATACATGTTGCTTATAGTGTTTTTTATAGTTATTTCCACTATTGCTTAGAAGGATATGTTGCTTAAGCAGTTGCTTAAGAAGATACACTACTATACTGGACCTGTATATGTGTTGCTTATACAGTTGTTTACACTAACACATGGCTACTTGTTTATACTGTTGCTTATGTTGTTGCTTATACAGTTGCTTAAGTACATGTGTTGTACACTTCCTTAGAAAGATCCGTAGTTTATACTGTTGTTTAGGGGATATGTTATTTATACAGTTGTTTAAGAAGAAACCTTACTATACAATACTTGTATATGTGTTGCTTATACAGTTGTTTATACTGTTGCTTAGAGGAATATGTTGCTTACAGTGTTGCTTATACTGTTGCTAAGGAAATGTTGCTTATATCGTTACTTAAGAAGATTATTTACTATACTGTACCATAATAATAGGTGTGCCTTATACTGTTGCTAAGGAAATGTTACTTATAAAGTAGTTTAAGTGTAGGTGTTGTTATCTTTCGTAAAAAGATGTGTTGCTTATACTGTTGCTTAGGAAATCTTGTTTATATTGTTGCTTAAACATATTAATTGCTTATTTACCTACAGTTACTTAATTAGGACTTACTCATAGGACTACTGTTGAATAATTAGGACTTATACATACTACATCCTAGTACTAAATACCCCTTATTCACAGAATAAGATAGGACTAAATAGGACTTACACATTGGACTGCAGGGTACTCATTAGAACTTATACATACTATAGCATAATACTAACTATGGGCTTATTTATGTATAATATAGGATAAAATAGGATTTATACATATGGCTAAATTGACCAAATTGGGACTTTTACAAGCGACAGCAGCGCACTAAACTGGACTTATTTATAGTATATGATAGGACTAAATAGTATTCACAAATAGGACTAAAGTGGAATAATTAGTATATGTACAGGACAATACGTAACTAATTGCTTTAAAACTTTGTAAATAATTAGTGTAAAATATTAATAAATAATAAATTGATAAATAGGAAGTACATGTGAAGATAACACCTGTAGTAGTAGAACATGTAAAGGTAAAATTTTATATGAAAGAAATGTATTCAATGAAAGCATACGTTGTACCTGATATTCATGAAAAGGATAAATTTATTTACAACAATTATTATAGTATTACTTTAACTAATGTACATTTTCTCAAAATTACAGATGAATTTGAAGAAGCACTTAGTTTTGATTTCAAAATAAACTAATCTGATGAATTGCCTTGTATTTTCTTTTGAAATATTTCAATAAAAAAGTGAAATAATTCTCTCGAAAATATAGTATTTCACCAAAAAGTCACATGTTTCTATGAAGAATCGATTTTATAAGCAGTCACTAAATATACTCAGTCACTTTGAGTAGGGTATAAAAACTGCTGCAAATAATTATTGTTATTCAGTTGGAAAATTGCCTTCGAATAGAGGTTATTATAAGTATCAAAAGGAAGACTGTTTTAATTTAGAAAATTAAATATATGCATTATTTAATGATTTAATTCAAAAACACTTTAATTAATTTTTATTTTATTGATTATTTCCTTAGATGAAGAAAACAGATCCACTTTCTGCCGCTTCGGAGACGACTTGTGTGGACAAATATTGAAGTTTCTCCGGCCAATTGATAAGTTTCGCTTTGAGTGTGTTTCAAAAGATTGGTAAAGATATGTGTTTACAGATAGGTATCTCTGTTTGTCATAACTAAAGTTGACCACAAATGATTTTCAACTTTATCCACGGGTTGTGCCAAAAATTGGCCACTTATTTAAATACATTATCTATTTTGAGTTCGATTTGGCCAAAAACACAAGAGTCACTCAATTACTGACATATCTTCAAAACCTTCGGGAGCTGGAAATGTCACATTATAGCTCCAATTCAATGGCTATATTTCCAGAGGTTTATCGCAAGTTTCCGTGGACTTTACAGAAGTTTCATATCACCACATAATTTATTGTCTCTAATGCAAATGAATTCAATTTCTTCACTTATTGTTATGCTTCAAAGACCTCTACTTTAAATATAAAATTCTTAAGCAACGAATCAATCGGATATCTCAATCAATTTACAATATTAACTAAATTGAAAATTATATCTCCTATAAGTGTAGAACATTTCGGTTTATTTCAAAATGTTAAACACTTGGAAATCACTAATGTGCTCAACTCGGATGTCAGCAATATGTTGGCAGCACTTTCGGCTACTCTACAGCTACTGATTATGTTTTCGCATGAAGTATATCTGCAGTTAAAGACTAATATCAACATTTAATGCCGAAGTTTGAGGAATAGAGTGGTCAAGCTGGCTAAATGCGGCTATCTTGGCTACATAAATATACTGCCAAACGATAATGGATTTGTATATATCCCCACAGCTATGTTTTTGGTCATAACTATGGATGTGGTTATACCTGATCTATTCAGACACGCGATAGTCAAATCAATTAAATACTTCGCACTGGTGTCAAACAAAGATCTTAATAACGAATTGATAGAACTGCTGGACAACAATAATTCAATCCGAGCTATTTGCCTAATAGAAGAACAGATATCACATCAAATATTGAATATATTTATGGTTAAAGCGGGACTTAACAAGAAGATAAACTACTCAACTGGCATATTTACTCCAAAAGAGCCTATGACTTATGAATTGAAAGATAATTTGTGCATTTATTTGAAAGATAAATACATATTTAATAATGTCATTATATAAAATCTCATTACTCTTTATAGCTTTTATCGAAAATAAATTACGTATATTAAATTTTTAATAATTTTGTTTCATTAAAACGTACTTTCTGGAATACCCCCTCTTATTATATATTTCAACCATTGCTTATATGCAGAATATTTATTTCAATTTTATATTATGGATGTTTTTATATATGTAGAGCTAAATAGTACAAATTTTTTAGAATAAATGGGAATTATTCATAGTAAAGAACTAATCAGGACTTATATATAACGCATCTCTGGACTAATTGAGACTTATTCATACTACACATACGACTAAATAAAGCTTATTCACTGTATAAGATAGGACTTATACATATAATAGATTAATTAGAAATTATACTTACTAGAACATATTAGGACTTATACATACTACAACATAGGGTTAAATGATTTATTCATAGAAAATAATAGTACCAGACGTTATATATTCAGTTAAAAATAACAAAATAGCATAATTATGCATTTGATTTAATTATATTTTAATTAATTTTAGAAATAGTTCTAATAAAATAATAATATATTAAGTTAAACGAATTTTAATTATTAAAATTAAGAAATTGACATAATTTGATTAAAAATAATAATGAGTCAGAAATTTAATAAAAACAATTTGAGAGATTATTGGAGTAATTTAGCAATTTTCTTTTGTAGAGTTCGGCTATTATATTCATCTCTTCAAATGTCAGGTCAATTGTTGTTTCTTGGCCATCAGATTTACGAAGTTAAATAGTGAATACCTTCGTTGCCCTGTCGTTTTGGAAGAATTTGACTTGTCTTCGGATACCAATAAACAAATGTTCTCTTCGGTCATTGATGTAGGGTAGAAATGTTGTGAATTCTTCTGGAGTTAAACAAACGCCAATCCGTGTGGAACTTTTAACAGATCCATCGAAATGAAGGCGAATTTCAATCCAATAATCTTGATTTAGTGTTCCACAGCTCAACGCAGTGATATATTTATTGAAGTTATTCATACCACTCAATTTAAGTGAAGACAATGGAAAAAAATCTGGCATTTTATTTATTTAATTATTTAATTAATAACAACACTTTGAATGTCAATTAAAAAACACTTTAATTAAAGTCAATTAAATGAAAATAACAATTAACGCTCCTTTTATATTCACTAATCAAGTGCGTCAACCAATCATGGATACTTTCTGTGACATATATTTGAAATCAGGTTTAAACTCAACATTCAAATAGATTGGGCTATAGGTTACACATGTCAAAAATTATGTTAAAACAAGTTTTTATCGAATATCAGCTTATTATAACCCATTATAGCGCATGTCAAATAACTTATACACCACGTAATTTATGAATGAAATAGTTTTCTGATTTATACAACGTAATTGATTAATTGTACCAAAATGTCGGCCCACTATAGATTAATTCAGCGACTGCGCAGAAATTTGTACTTAACGTAATTTATGTGTGAAGTACTTTTCTGATTTATACAACGTGATTTATTAATTGTACCAAAATGTCAGCCCACAATAGCGCACTTCAGCGAATGCACAGAAACTTTTAAACTACGTAATTAATTTATGACGTATATTTTTTGGATTTCCACCATGTATTTGATTAAATGTACCAAAATGTCTGCTCCCTATAGCGAATTACAACGCATGCCCAGAAACTTGTACATTAGGTAATTTATTTGTGAAGTAGTTTTCTTATTTATACAGCGTAATTGATTAATTGTACCAAAATTTCAGCACACTATAGCGCACTTCAGCCCATTCGCAGAAATTTGTACACTACGTAATTCATGTGTTAAATAGATTTCTAATTTATACGATGTAATTGATTAATTGTACCAAAATGAAAGCTCACTATAATGCATTATAGCGCACGTTCAGAAAATTCTGCACCACGACATTATTTTATGATGTATATTATTCGGATTTCCACGACGTAATTGATTAAATGTACCAAAATGTCTGCTCCCTATAGCGTACTTCAGCGCATGCTCAGAAACTTCTAGATTACTTAATTTATGTGTGAAGTAGTTTTGTCTTCTTCCCATAAAGGAATTTCTGAATTATCAAATAGAGTGAGCCACAGGAGACTAATTTAAGCAGGTTTCTACACAATAATAAAATAAATGTCAGCAGAAGCATCTGCAAAAACAGTATATAATGGCAAATAAAAATACATTTCAAATTATTTTAATTAAAATTATTTTAAAAAGTGAATTGAATTCTACTCAAAAGTGATTCAAATAATAGTTATTCTAAATGTACACTAAAATTATGTCCAATAAAATTGTTGTCTTCAGACCACGACTCAACAGAGGCCAGAGTGATTGAGTACCGTCGGCACATGACATCAAAATACTCCATTCAAATAAGAAAATTCGGACAATCGGCTACACTTAAACGGACATGAAGAAGCGACTGAATTTACCCTTAATTGCTGAAAATATCGGTAAAATAACCTCTTATGAAACGGAGATATTTTGTGGACTTATATTAAAACACGAAGGAAAGTTTTACAGCACATCATACCGGAAAAGTTATCATTACTGGATGTAAATGTGAAGAAGACATTGAAATTGTTTTGAATTATTTCATTTAAAAAATGTCTGAAGCCGAACGTAAAGTGACTGAATTAAAATCTCTGGCCACTCAAACGGATAAAAATGAGGACATTGAATATGCGATGAAAGTATTTAGAAATAAAAAGAATAAATTTATTAATATTTAATTATAACAATTTATTTATTTTATAAATATTTTGAAAATAAAATTATTTTATATCTAATTATTGCGCAATATTTATACTTATGACGTACTTTATAGCACAATCTACGACGTTAATTATAAATTGTACCAAAATGGTAGCCTACAGTAGATCAGTAAAGCGCATGCGCAGATATTTAATCACGACGTAATTTATGTTTGAAGTGGATTAGTATGATTTAACAGACGTTATTTGTGAATTGCACCAAAATGGATGCATCCTTTAGTCTACTGACGCATGCGTATAAATATTGACGACATAATTTATATATTATGTAGTTCTGCTTCGATAAAACGACGTAATTTATGAATTGTACAAAAATGGATGCGTATTGTAGATCATTACTGCGCCTTCGCAGACAAAAAACACGACGAAATTTATGTATGACTTAGTTTTTCTTGATTTAATCGACGTAATTGATTAATTTTTCCAAAATGGCGATCCACTATATGGCATATGATGACGTATCAACAAGACTTAATTGATTTATCACTTAGTTTTGCCTAATTATAAACGACGTAATTTATGTATGTACCAAAAATGACAACCCACTGACAAGCATGCACACACATATGAATCCCTTTCCAGCTGATTTACAATATTTACTAACGAAAGGAAACGGGAGAAGAGAACCAAACTTCCCAAGTGTAAGTCCGAGTTCCTTGAATTGGATCCTGACTCTAACGTAATGTTCGCTGGTCTTCTTGAACAGTACCCGCAACGACACGACGAACTTCAAATTATTTTATATGCAAAATTCACATCCCTTTACAATGTTTTCAAAAGGAATAAACAGGTACAAGCTTTGGATTCCGATGGCAATGTTATTGTTAAGAAATAGACAAATCCCAGGAATGAACTTAAACAAAAAGATGGAAAGGGATGGGTTATTAAACTGCGACGACCTATAGTTATACGTTTTCGGAAAAATAACCTTGAAAAAGATCCTGGAAATTACTTCAGAGAGAAAGCTATGTTATTTATTCCATGGCGAAATAAGAACGAACATATTTTAGGAATCGATTGTTGACATATATGTCTAGCCAATAACGATATCATTGCATTGAGAAAAAAACCAGTATCGACACAGCCCAAATTCCGATTACGATCCAATAAGTGATGAAATAAAGAAATAGAACATAGTGGATGAAATATCGGATGAATTCGCCATAGAGCACCAAGTATTAGATCTTCAAAGAATCGAAACACGCATTAGTGATGTATTTGGTGGAAGAGCAATGAATAATAATAACAATAATTCTTCTTTTCTTTGGCCACCAAAACTTACAACCGATAGCTTTGCTTTATAGCTCCACTATTTAGAAATTCCGAAATATTTTTAAAATGATTTTTTATATAACTTAATAAAATTCTTTTTCTTAAATATATTCCCCTTATTGTCCCCTAAATTTATTTAATTTAAAATATTAGAGCTCTTCTGGTCTAGGTGTGGTAGCTCAACATCTCATGCAATGGCGGGAACGGGTATACTCACATCAACCCGGCTTGCTGAGAGGGTATTGGAGTGGACTCCATTAGGTATGAGAATCGGAATTTTGAAACACAAGATTGACAAGAGAATGTTGAATTTGGTGCAGGAGTATGCACCAAATTCAGAGAATGAATATGTGTCATTTCTTGAGGAGCTGGAACTAGCTTTGGAGCGAATTCCAAATTCCGAATCTTATGTCCTAATGGGTGATTTCAATGCTCACGTTG
>JAQFXN010002132.1:0-13369 GCA_034693365.1 Liacarus xylariae
TTTAAATATGATATTAATTAGCATGAGATTTAAGTTGATTAATATTAATTTATTATTACAATTTTAAGAAATACAAAAATGAGATATTTTTAAAATGGGATTTATTGGATAATAGAAAAGAACTAATTGAGACATTAGTTTTATCTATCGTTATATACAAGTAATTAGTAAGTCAGATGTAGTGACATGGTATAATTATGTATTAAGAATTTTGCTTCAAATAAAAACATTTGTGACAATTATATGGACTTAATATAAAGGTAGTACAACCTGGCCCTTTTTAAATGATGAAGACTTTATATGTACAGTTAAGAGTAAACCTAATCGAGAGGCAAGAATAGGTTAGACTTCACTGTATAATGTATTTCGTATGGACGAAGTAATGTAAGATAAGCTGACTTACAGACAAAACTCTCGATTAGGTTTACTCTTAACTGTATTTATAAATGCCTATTGAATATAATATGGGCTAAAAACATCCAAATATGTATTTAATTTCCATGAAATTTACAATTGATTATGTTCTTAGTCTGTTATGTAATGTAAAGGACATTAAGTTGATCACTTGAAATATTCATGTATTTTGATAATATAATATTGAGAATATCTTGTTATTAGCTAGGGATGGGCAATTGGTCTCCCTTGTCTCCAAAAAAATGACCAAAATAACAAAATTGTGGTGTAGAAAAACGAGCAATTTTTATGTGCCTCATCTCCCTAAAAATTATAAAACTATTCTGTCAAATTCTATCTAAATTCTTATAAAAATAACAGAATTTGTCAAATTCTGATAAATTCTTACAGAATTAGTCGAAATTCTTTTAAATTACGTTATTTTTAATTAAATTCTACAAGAATTTGACGATTGTAAAATACCCCACCATATACATTTTGGTTCTTATCAGTACCATATACCCCTTGACTTTTCAACCTTTGCGCGCCCATATTATTAGCTATAGGGAGTATTTGAATGCAGATTCTCAGGACATAAATTCAATTCTATTCTAGCCTCATCCTCAGTTGGATTTAACTTCAGCAGTTTTCGGCATTTTTGGTGATATACTTAACACAAAACAAAACCTTTTATTTAAAAAATATTAAATGTGTTTGATTTTTGGTTTGGTTGACAATAAGGTGTAATTGCATTACAGTGAAGCCTACATTTTTCTGCTTATAAGATCTCTATCAAACTTCTTTTGTAGAAAAGTTTCAACATTTAATGAGCATAAATGAGCTATACTAGTTTTATTAATATAAGTAGAATTGTATTGAAATTACCCAAAAGTAAAATCAAATGCTTTGGGGCTAAAGATTTGCTATTATCAAAGCAAACTCAGAACACTCTCCTATTGTAAGGATGTTCAAAAATGGAAAATGCCCGGGTATTTTAAAACATTCAACTATATGATAAGATTAAAATAATTTGTTTATATTTATTACAATTAAATATTTAAATAACACTTGAATTGAGTATACATTTTGTGAAATATTAATAATTCTATAAAATTTTGAATTAATATATAAAATAAGTTATTAATCAAAAAACGATTGAATAGTATTTTCAGTTTTCATTAGAAGATTTGACTGGAGTTGAACTCTCGGAAGAACTGATACTTTCGTCCGAATTATTGCTTTTCAAATGAGAATCACTTTTACCACTGATTTCTGATTTCGAAACTGTTTTCTCATTCTTTGTTTCGGCTTTTGTTTGATTCAAGTCTTGTTTCACTGGTTTGTGATCTGAAGCCAACACATCTGGTGATTGAGACCTGTCTTTCGACTCATTTCTTTTGTTGTTCTCATTGTTGTCAATGACTTTACTTTGATTTCGGTTATAAGCGATAAAAGCAATTAATATAGAGATTAATATTAAAATTGATATAAGAATAACCAATATATAGGACAGTGTTCTGCTATCGGACTCGGAATGACTCGAAGGAAAAGGACAGAACATTTCGTGTGAATATAATCCAATTTTCTATTTCACAGAATATAAAACAATTAAATGCAGAGAAAATATAAAAGTATTAAATATAAAAACCTTCAAACTGTCGATCTTTAAACTCTCGGCGAAATGAAATTCTTCGAAAAGCATTTCATAGACTATAAAGTCCTGTTCCGATGCACTCCAACCCACCAGAAATAGATTCCTCTTTAGGGCCTCTTTGTTATAGGCATTCGTATAGATTCCGATAATTTTGTCGAAATCTAAATCTGATATATTATGTGTGGTTACAACCCATTTGTTTTCCAGTCCAGAATCCGGGCCCTCAAATATCTCTTCAAAAGGAAAGGTCACTTCAGATATGTCTCGACTTTCATAAAATGTGTATTTTTCTCCATTTGATTTCGGGACCCAATAGAGCACATTCTGGTCGTTCTTGTTATAAGTCTTAATAAAACCCATAGCTCTAACACTTTTGTTTGCAATGACTTGTGATATTGCATAGCCCAGGGTATAATTGGCGCACTCACGTAGGGGACAATTGGTGAGAATATGCCAATAATTAGTCTTTTGGGATTCGAGACTAATGGGAATGAGTACTCTATTGAGAATGAAAGCCTCGTTCACTTCAAAGGTCCCGAATATAAATTCTCCCAATCTTTTGAAAGCCCATCTACTGGTGCCGTGAAGTATAAACACATATCTGTTCTTATTAGAGGGAAAGGGAACGGTATATCCAGTTACCCGTCTTTTTGTATCTGAGATGTAAATGAAATGAATTAAAAATATGTAATAAAAACAAAACCATTTGAAAGAATAACCGAAATAAGTATTAAACAAATAAGAGATATGTTTGTCATAAATAAACTTTCGCTTATATAAGTAGTAGAAATAAGGGCCGATTTGGTGGTAATGGAAGGAACCGATGTTGAAGACACTCTCCACTCTTTGGTATTGTCTGTCGTCAGTACAAACCCTTTCTTTATTTGTTTCCACCAATGAATGGCTCTGATTGTGAGGACAATCAAACGCTTCTTCAAAGGTCTTCCCAAAACCCTGAAGTGAATTAAAAATTACTATATTCTCTTAAAAATGTCATCTATTGATGATTTTATTTAAAACTAATTCAAAACAAACTAATTTACTTGGAATGGCTGTATATGAGAGGACAGGAATCTATAAATTATGTCTTTATAACTTCGTAAATAACGGTAAGCCATTAATTCTTGTTCATAACTGAATAAGGAATACACAGGTATTTCACCCGGGTTTCTCCAATCTCTGCTATTGGTCCATGTGGTGACTGTGCCGCCTATGTCTCTATCTATTAAAGTCAATTGTATGAACCTTAGGGTCGAGTTCTGTCCCGTTTCTCTGACTATCATTTCGATATAATTTCCACTTTTTTGCAAATTCCGTGAAACGGCTAACAAATCAAAATACGTATGTCTGCCATGAGTTTCATTATGGACTCCCAATTCGTACACTTCATCGCAGACCCGGTCCGTCCACTTTGTAATAGATTTGCTCCCAAATGACTTCAAACCTGACTGTGAGTATCGAAACCCCTTTATATACAATTGGTTGGATTGAGTCTTATCTGTGATTTCATATTTTGTGCCGAAAATACAGGCCCTGTAGTCGTATTTAGAGTCGAAGAAACTCTGTTCACAACTCTTTTTGACCGAAATATTTGCTATATTTTCACACAATTCGTGTTCAAACACTTTGTACGTAAAGCCTTCGATGGGAGAAGACGTGGCTATAAAATGCAAAATTTAAGTAATTTTAAAAATCAATTTTAATTCTGAGTTCAAACACAAACCAAATCCTTGTTCTTCGAGAAACTGAACGATATCTGAATCGAAATGCATTGCCGTCGGAACAAAGGGTGGTATTGAAGTCATGTTTATAAAGGCCCCGACTCTATACCTATTGCTATCAAATTTCCAAAAACGAGAGCCTTTTTGAAAATAAATATCTTCTCCTAAACTGAATATTGTGTCAAATTTTGCCAATTGATGGCAAAATATATTGGGTTTGAATCTGTTGTCGAATCGATTGCAGCGCAAGAAGTGATTTAATGGAATGTCCTTTAAATATAAGAAATATGCTTTCATTCAATGCAAATAAATTATATAAAAAACAGAGTAAAACAAATCTGAACAGTACTCACAGTTTGTCCGAATGAAACTGCAGTCGAATCCTCGCTAAACCATACTCTCACTAATGTTGAATCGAGTCCACAGTCTTCAGGACAAATAAAAATTCCGAAGTAGTCGTTGTAAATGAATGTGAAATAGTATTCATTCGAAGGCTTCTCTCCGTTATAGTCTGTTCCGTTTGAGTCCATAGCCCTCATAATAACCAGTGTGTTGTCTAACATATCCTTAGCAAATGTTATATTACGCCAAAATTGCTTTTCATAGGTTTCGTTTGCATTCGACGCATTGGTCATTTGGCGCCAGTAGGTCCAGGCCGTGGCCGACACGAGGTTAGGGCTACGAGTTTTCCGATCGGCACGTCTTCTCATTTCACGACAGTTTTGTGTGATCTCATTGGACAGTGTTATGCTTCGGAGCTGTTGTAGTTTTCCGGTATATTTATCGTATTTAAAGGGATGTTCCAACTTATTATCTATAGCTAAGATTCCCAAAAATTTTTAGGGCACTCATTAGGCTAAATGTTATTTATGTGGTTTAGCGTCTTATAAGGTTAACATAAAATTAATTATACAAAAAGTTTATTACAAAAGTTATGTGCGATAAATATTTTATTCATTATTAAACTCAATTTATGAGAAGTTTACTAAACTCTCTATTAAATGTCACAATATTAGTGAATAAATTAATCTATAACTGATTGGCTATCTATTGGACATTAAAAAAGTCTATATAAATAGGATAATAGCCTGAAAATGGGAAACGAAGATATATAGAATAATTTTAAAATCTGGCTTTAATTTTCCATAATTTATCAAGATTTTGAAACATTTAATTTATAGAATTGGAGTATTATTATAATTCTATAGCAAAGCTTAGTGACTGATTAATCAGAGCACATATTTTACTTAACAGAAATATGCTTTAAGAACTTCACTGTATTGTACTTAATATTGGAAAAGTTTATTCATTAGCGAACTATTATTTCAATTTTTATTTAGAGATTAATTTTATTGTTTTTGCGAACAATAAGCATAAGATGTTTATAAGACTTACTTGATAACTTTCCATACATACAAACGAATTCTAAATCTGAAGTCAAGACTTCTCTGATTTCATTACAATAATCGTTATTTGGATTACCGGTACATTTACTGCTTTCGATTTCGATATTATAGATCACTCCAATTACTGGTTTGTCTATTTCTAAAAATTTTATTAAAGTATTTTTAATAAATTAAGTTATTTTAATTTCTAAATATTAATGATTGAATATAAAGAGTGATGATATAATGATATATTTTTTATTATATCTCATGTATTATATGTAAAATCCAATCGACAATTGAATGGTAAAGTATATAAAAGTCTTCCATCTTCTCAAACAGTCTACCGTCAGTACCACTCTTCCGTCTACCCTCAAACAGTATCAAATCTATTATCTAAAACTATTACTCAGGGATATCAAATGGAGATCAAGTCCGGAATATCTCTCCCCTCCCCTAGCGTTTTTGTCAGGTGCCCCTATAGGCTCTCCATTAGGTCAAAGAGTAAAAAAATGTATAAGAATAACACGAATGACTTATACTGTATAACACTGATATACAGTATTTACACCAGCCCTGTGCCATTTGAGATTTGGGTCAGTTTTGTTTACAATTCTTTACTCATTTAATGATTTAATAAATGAAAATAACTTCATATATAAAGACTCACTGAATCCCTTAGAACTAAGAAATTCCATAAATTCTTGGGCCAAATAAGACCGCTTATGATTGTCAGGTTCTATGAAATCATATCTTTCTCCGGCCGTTTCATTGAATTTCCAGAATTCAATTTTGAAATCCTGTCTTTGAATCTGAAAATACAAATTGTTTCTTAAGTTGAAAATACTTAAAATCGATGAGTTCTTGTCTTTTGGATTCGATTTGATTTGACAGAGTGTGTGATCAGAGATTGTGTTGTCTCCACTAAAAACAGGTCCAATAAGACTAAGAATAATGAATATAATCACTGTTTTGATGACTGAATTAAGCATAAGATAATTGGTTTTATTTAACATTTAGAGCAAAAAAATTAAAATTGTTTTGAATGAGAGAATTGAATGAATTTAAAAAATAACCCACAATTGTATAGACATATCGGGTAAACAAGTGTAACAATCGTAAAAATGAGCGTGACCAATTGTACAATTATTATCACTGACAATTATAGTGGAAATAATATTGTCTTATTTATTGAATAAGACTTCAACTCTTAAGTAAAAGATAGATTATTTTATTGATATTAAATTTGCCGATGCATTTCCAGTGCTCATCAAGTGCTCAGGTCTTCTTAAGGACAGAGAATATAAATATATTATAAATTATACATAAATTATCTAAAAAGCGTTAAATAAATTGAAACATTATTTTATTGTTTGCATTAACAATCAAATCGGTTTGATATATGAATTCTCTATTTTTATTCATGAGTTGGCTTTCATCAAAATCTTGTTTGATTCCGATATTTATATTTTTAGATTTTCTATTTATTAAAACAATAGAATTCAACTCTTAAGTGAAATATTAAATGATTTTGTGTTAAAAGTTAGCCAAAGATTTTCGCCCAATACTTATGCCTTTCAGGTCTTAAAAAAAACTTTATAAAAGAAAATACATATTAGAATATCTAAGTTTTCCTGAAAAAATATTAATAGCTTTTTTATTTTCGATTAATCAAAAAATAAATATTATTACAAAATATTATTTATATAAAAATTAATATAAACCATACAATTCTTCTATCATATTCTCATTATCGCAATCAATGAGATAAGTAGTTAATTCCCCCTTTCCTTTAATATTCATTTTGCCCCTACAGTTTGGTTTGTATTCGGACTGCATATTCTGAAGTATTAGCGCTACTTCTTCTGTGGTATGAATTTTGTCTTCTAATCCATTTGTATCCATACGAGAGGCGACGTTCACTGTTAGGCAGAGAAGACTTAATTCAATAAAAACAGTAATATTAGAACTCAAGTCCGCCCATACCTGTGTCGCCCCAAATATCGTATTGTGGCTTAACTGATCCGACAACTAATAGAGAGTTATAAACGAAAATTATTTAAATGTTTGGAAAGACAAGAGAAATGAATACCTCCTGCAATGACGGGTCCGATTGCTATTCCTATTCGCAATTTGAAATCCATGTTAACCTCCGACTGATTGTTAGAGTTATATCGCTGTAAGCTCTTCATCATTGCCATTGCGAAACGTATCAAAACAATCAGGTTTTCTATCTCTTCTTCAGTACTGATAACACTCTTAATAAAACACAACAAATATTTTATGAATTTTTTCATCAAAATCTAATGAATCGTTGAACGCATACATCTACTGATCCTCTTCCAGGTTGTAGACCAGAGGCTGCCATATAAGTACTGCCAATTGTCTTGATTTTCTCAATTTTATGACTGAATGCGGGAATTATGAGTAACTAAAGTGTTGTAAAGATTAATAAAAATTAAAAATTTCATTAAAACTATTTAAAGAGAATTTCATTATTAAAGAATTAAAAACTCATTACTTTATCAAATTCGCTAATAATTTCGTTAAGAATCGACAAATACTGCATTCCGTCGTCATTAACCGATTCGGTATAGAATTTAAAAAAGTTAGGAATCGCTGCAAACATGACTGCAATAGAACTGTAAGCCTCGGAATATAGTTCATCACTAATGGGATTATTGAATAAAAATCTTTGTGCGACGTGAAAGGGAAGAATATTCTTGAGCACCAGCTGATTGACATCTCGGGTCAATTTTGCTTCATGTCGTTCTCGTTTCAGTTTTGTTGACCACAAGAAGTCTAGTCTTAATATGTATTCGATTTGTCTATCGATAACGTAAAACATTAAATACATTACAAACAAGTACTGCATGTGTGCTAATCGAGGGGTAAAGAACTCCAATTCTGTCTTCTCTTGTTTCTCATAAAAGTTATCGATTTGAAGAAATACAGAACAAGTGTGGTATTGGGACAGAGAGTTGATTATTATTAGGCTAATTGTGCCTAAACTGAACTTTAGCCACAGGTTTATTCGTATAAACATTGAAATCGAAGTCATGGCTAATACAGACGAATACGTGTAATAACGGGACTGAAGACAAGTTTTAAATACTCTTTATTAACATTACATTTGAAACATTGGAAACAACTGTAATACCCATTTGTAGAGGCATTCGTGTCCATGACTTCCTTTGTCGTAGTTTTCAATAGTCTGTTCCTGACTCGTCATTTTGCCAGAAACGGGACATTCAATTACCTCCAGCGCCGATATCAGGACCAATGAAAATGTGATCGAAAACCAAATTAGGATTCGGTAAAAATAGTTCATCTGTTTTGGTATTTAAACAAATTATTAGACATTCAAATAATATTATAAACCATCAATAGTTATCAGTTCTGTTCTTCTACAGGGGTCGGGATGTAAAGGAATGTAAATGAAAATCGACCGGGTTTAATTTTATAAACCGGTTTTAACTTGCAAATTATATCTCCTTATTATGAAATAAATTAAATGAAATTTTTAACAAGTTATTAAAAAATGAGATAAAAAACCGAAATTAACATTGGAATGTCTATAGAGCACAGATCCTTATAATAACCATTGAAATTGACACACATTAACCTCGTATTTCTTGTATTGTATGAGATATATGGAGACGACAATTATAGAAAAGGTTAAATAGAAGATAATGGATCCACTGGTGTACCAGAATTGGCCCAAATCCGTGTGCTCGTCATATAGAGTCAAAAATCTGATTATCATAATTAAAATACTAATAATTGCTGAACAATAAAGATAGAAGGGATACAATGGATCGTTTTCTTTTAAATATAAACGTTCCTGTTCCAAATTCAATGTATGCATGTGCTTGAATTGACTTATATTCAATGTCTCCAAAGTTTTCTTTGGAATAAAATGTAAAAAATGAGGATTTATTTCGATTGACGGATGAGATATATTCCATTGTCTGCAATATTTTGTTAGATTAATAAAGCATTTCTGCAATCATTTAATCGATGCATACCTTCTAATATTTAGTGGCATTTTGTCAATGGCTTTGGATATGGTTTCACTCGAAAAGCTCAACATTTCCCTAAATTTATCTAATCTGTGAAATTCAAAATAAAACACATTGTTTTAAATATGATTTGAGTGAATGCTCTATTGATTTATCATTACAGTAGAGAACAATAACTATCAATACAATCAATGCAATCAATGCATTGCAATATATTTGAGTGTAATATTGAAATTACAGAAAAATCAAAATTATTCAATACCCGACTTCATATCCGCCTTCCAGAACAGTTTTCCTACGCGACAGACTTATCGAAGATCCGACTCTGGAAGAAGACCTCGAGGATACGGATGAATTCTATTAACGTCGAGATAAAAATTAAATATTGATATTGTAATTGATGATATTTTATAACAATATTAAATATTGGACTGAAAAATAAATGCAATTCATTCTAAATATTATGCGATTTTTCAAGTGATATCTTATGTCAATTAAATGAATATAGTTTTTTATAATATATATATATAATTAAATTAATCAACCTGTATAACATTAATTATATTCTAATTTAATACAAGGATAGCAAAACTTGATAAAATCAGGAGAAAGAGGTTTAATGTTGACAGATTATCATTTTATTTTATTTTTGAACACAAGACATAAGACATAATTAGTATTAAAATAATTGATTTTTTTCTTATCTAGTACAGTTTTTCTATTTTTGGACTCATTGTGTGAAAAACTACCTCACGTTAGAAATGATTTCAAAATTCGTAGCAGTAGATGTCGAAGGTGTTATAAGTTAGGGGATTATTTTTTGGCTAGAGCCTAGGGGAGGTTAAATAGCGGATTTTGGGGGAGGGGGTCTAGCGGAGAATTTTTTAAAAAGTCATTATTTACCCACAATAATATATGTAATAAAAGTGTTTTTAATGCTCAAAATCAGTGTTTTTTGGTTTTCTAATACAAAATTCATCACAAATAATTTGATATAATGCCTTATCGAAGAATATTGGTGAATAATTGCTAAAAATTGGTTTTTATAGCTTATTTTAGTACAGAACACATTAGGACAAGTGAAAAGTGCTCAAAATGAGTTTATTTATTGGTTTTTAAATACAAAACTAATTGAAATATTTGAAATAATTTGTAATTAATTTTACAAAATATTCTGAAAGAACCGCTTTCACGTTTCCTACTTACTTAAAGATTGCCCTGAGCTTAGTGCCCGCTGTACCGCGCCAAGAGCTTATGACGGTTTAGGGATACTTGACAAAATCGCGAGGGAGGGGGTATTCTGGACTAGACTTCTCCCTTCGACATCCCTGAGATTACAATATACATCAAATTAAATTTTTAAAAGAATCTTATTATATTTCTTGATTTAAGTAATGAATTTGCTAGGTTATTGGGTTTATCAAATTAAATGAAATATTAGTAAACGGAATATTACAATACATGATATACTAGGGTTGGGCAATGTCTCCGAAAAATGGCCAAAATATCGTCTGTGGTAAAGAAAAAACGAGGACATCCCTTGACAAATTTTGAGAATATTCTAAGATATTCTGTCTAATTTCTTAGAAAAATAGTAGAATTTTATCACATTTATGCTAAATTTGGTCAAATTCTTGCAGAATTAGTCAAAACTTTCGACTCGAACCCCTGTTAAATTACAGGGTAAATTAAATTCTGCAATAATTTGACTATTGAAAAATACCTCACTGTGATTTTGGGCTCTTATCAGTACCTTATACCCCCTGACTGTAGTCATTGCTCACCCCTTTTATATACAAATAATTAACTAAAGAAAAGAAGGACACAAACGCTTTTCTCAAATGTACAACAAGTTTATTAAATATATTAACTGGTTAATTAGTGATAAATTAGCTTTCTTTTATGATGCAGGATATAGTTCAAATTTATAATCTATAAAAACTATTTAATTTAACTAGGTGTACTTTTATTTTTTATTTGGGTTAATTATGAAGCAAATAATGTATTTATATGTGAATCGATTTAAGTAAATAAAGAAATAAATAAAACTAATTTATGGCTTAATTTATTTATTTATTACACATCTATTTTGCAATAATTATTACTCACTCGAGCGCCGGTATTATTACGTATTTTATCGAAAATTTTATTGTCTGAACGGGAATTCTGTTTTACGAAATGTTTTCCTGATTTCAAATGAGTTGTTGATTTGCAAATCAAGAAAGTGGTCTCTCCTGGGATTACATTGTTTTCTGAAATTATTGAGTTATAAATAAAAATTATTGAGTATTTGATTAAATTATCATTGGCTGCACTTCTAGTCTTTAGGAGATTAGGCAATACATAATAAAGTGCTAATTAGACTAACTTTGTATTGAAAATTCTTTCAAGAACTGTTGTGGCACCAAATCAAGTGTAGTTTTAGTCACGTGAACATATCCGGCTCTACCATCATGCTCCATTTGTGATGCCTTCATGCTGTCCAAAGACCAAATATCGTACTGCCATTTCTTCAGACCCAATAGACCTGACAATACCATTCCTGTGTGGACACCGATTCGCATATCGACGTCAACACGATTTTCTACGCTTAGGTTTCTTTATATATATTAAAACCAAAAATAAATATCAAAAAACCTAATATTGATTCGAATTAAATCTGCTTTAATCTAGTTTTAATAAATATTAATTTACTTTATAATGTCTATCATATCGATTCCCATATTAATGCTATTTATTGCATGATTTGGGTCGAAGTCAGGTATACCACAAACACAATAATAACAATCGCCTAAAAGTTTTATTCGCAAACAATTATTAGCCTAAAAATGTTCAATAAATTGAATTCAATCAATAAAATCTAGTAATAAATGGAAAAATAGTTTACAATCTTTGAAACTTACTTCTGCCCGACTGTCGAATCGACCAAAAAGTCCATTTAATGTTTCGACTAATGCTTGTGGAGATTCGAGTGATTGAGTCAAAAGCATAGAATTGACAATATCTGCGTATAAAATGGTCACATCTCTGAACTTTTCAACATATAATTCACTGAATGGTCGAGAAATAGAGTTCTTATTGTCACTTTTCATATGTTGTGAAAACCTTTCCCTGATATCTTCTTTGACCTTTTTAATAAGGTGTTTGGGCAGACATGAGCCCAGGAGGCGTTCCTGTTGGTCCTTTTCGAAGTTTAGCTTGAACTTTGATTCCATACACCGCCTGTGATCAAGAAATGCCCTCCGATTTACAATCTCTAATAGAAATGTCACATAATATGCGACCAAAGCTGCGGATATATAGAAGAATAAATCGGATAAAATATATTTGTATTCGTCGTAGAGATCAAGGAATCCTGTCTTTGCACTGTCGTCGAGCGGAGGCGTCAGGTATTTGCAGTTGGAATCAGACAAATGCGGCCACACCAATGTCACTGTGATCTCAAACATTATTATCACTAAAGTAGCTATAATTGAATAAACACGAGAAGGAAATGGCAAAAGAAGTTCATTGCATATAATGAGGTAATAGACGGGACGTAATCGCTTCCATTTGAAGGTCAATATATCGCCAGTCATTGTGAAGAGAAAGCCCCCGTACTCGGCGTAGATCATTGCCAGCAATACGGCTATAGAGGCTATGGTGCGCGCGAATTCAGACCGGAGCCACTTCTCATTGTGATGGGCCAGGATTAGGAAGGATATGTAGACTATTAGTGCTGTTAATCGAAGCATTGCTGGAAAAGGAAATCCAAAGTCTGACTAAAAAACAAAATTCACAGAATATTCTCTTAATTATAATTTCTTATGTTTATATATAATAATATCCGCTTTTTATATGAAATCACTATAAATCAAACATTTACTTTAGTTTTCTGCTTTAATTTGTGATCGAAAAATAAAATGAATAAAAAAATAATAAATGATCAAAATGGGAAAAAATGATCATGAACAGAGTTGATAAAGTAGATAAGATTGTCGAAAAAATCTGACATTGTGTAAAACAAAATCATGCAAACTCTATTACTTTAGAATCTATAAGTTCGTCTGATTCAATGTCAGATTTTTATCAAAAATGGTATCTATTTTCTCAGCTCTGATCATAAAGTTTTTATATATCAATACAGTTAAAAGAATTCCTAATCGAGATTTCTGTCTGTAAATCAGCTTATCTTACATTACAGTCCATACGAAA